>RJWM01008276.1:0-73578 GCA_004363535.1 Dasyprocta punctata | reverse complement strand
CACCATTGTCAGCTTCCATTGTCTTTTGTCTGTCTCTGATTCCTTCTGCAGAAATACCAGAAGCTTCTCTGTATAGAAAGGTGTGGTGTTGATTGTAATGCTAATTTTGGCATTAATGTTGTTTTTAAAATTACCTCTCAACCTCTTATGTCATTAACTTAAAATCACTTAGGATAGAGAAGTTCCAAGTTTTGAACTGTGTAATGCAAGTAGTACAACCTGAGGCCTAAGATTTAAAAAATGATTAAATCAAATGATTTATTGAAATATCTGGTAACTAAAATGATCTTTCAGACTATCATATTTTCTATCAACAGAGGGAATTTTAAATATTAGGGAAGAAATTTACTGTGAGTATATGTAAGCATGTTACTGGGTGAAATAGTTAAATCCATTGATTCTTCCTATATGTTTGAATATACGGTTAAATGAAAGAATCAATTTGGGGAACAAGAGAGAAGGGATAGCATTAGTGTTTGATAGTTCATTAAAAAAAGCATAACTGATGAAAAAAGAGGATAATGGCAGTGGACTAAGATCTGTAACACAGTTAGATTCTGCTTGGGCTTACTTTAAACAGTTTGACTTATTTGAATACGAAGCATACTACTGTACTTTCAAGCAATTTATCATCAATTTGGGAAACACTTTAAAAAGACACAATGTCAATGCCATCTAGTAAGTTAATGGTGGCAGTGTTAGAACATCATGACTTTGTACAGAGGACTTTCATGAAATGAGATGAAACATTTTGTTAAAATATTGAATGAGAGGAAATATCACTTGAACTAAATGGTAATGCATGGGCTTGCCAGTCAGGGTTTTTGTATAAAGAATGTGATCCTCTCTAGACTGTTTGAGAAGAAAAGGATTTGTCATGGACCATTAAACGATGCTCAATCACGGTGTCTGTGGATGAAATGAGCCATGCTCTCTCTCGGTTACCAGAACAATTTTGCACACCATACAATAGGACTGGACAACTGGTGGTGTCGCTATGCCAGCGATCCTCACAACCCATCTGGCAATCTGAGCAATTACTGTCGCACACATTCACTGCAGGACTGGACTCTGCTGCTACAGTCGAGGAGCTGCCCTCAGCAGAAAGTTGAAACTACTTTCAGCTTGCCGCCAAGTGGGCATTTCATATTCTGTCATTTTTGTCCCCTCTGGTTGATTCACTGCTGCACCCAGGGCTTGCATTTCTTAGGCTTGTGTGAGAAGCAAGAGGGCTAAGGGCAGGTCACTTGGCTTTCTAGCTTCTGCGGTCCAAGAGGGCACACACACGAGAGGAGGCTGTGAGGGCGGTGAGCGGTGCGCGCTCAGGATAACCCACAGGGTCGGGAAGGGGGATCCACAGAGCAGAGAAGCAGCCAGCGGGGTCCTGAAGGCAGCACTAGAACGGAATGTGCAGAACGTGGCAGTGGTCACAGCACGGCACGGAGGAAAAAGGAGGAACTGAAAGCTCTACAAATAAAGTAGGCAGACGGAAGTGACAAAGCAGAGCGTCCACTGCTGAAACGAAGTGTTTTGTTCCGTGGTTCGATGAGAATGTTCTTTTTTGGAATAAATGGCACATAAAAGACATCGTGTGCGCTGAGATCTTGAGCACCCACTAAGGTTTGGGAAACAATAAAAAAAAAAAATAAAAGAATCTTCCACATACTTAGTTTGACTTTGGGCACCATTCTCATAATAATAATTTTATTCTTATGACTTATACATTTGAGAATAAATTATTAAAACATAATTTGAAAATACACTTTTAAGGAAAGCCATCTTTTGAGTTTTGATACATAATATAGAGTCCTGCTTTTATTTCATGACTAATCACAGAATTATAATTTTTTTCAGCTCCACTGAACTACAGTACAAACCTTTAGAAGATAACATTAGAGTATTCAGAATATATTTTTAGAAAAATGAGGATATTGAAAATATACAGAGTCCACCAAAAAATATGTACACACTTCAGGAAAATAAAAATATAAATATTTTAATATAGCCAAATACTGATTCCAGAGAAATTGACAGCTTTGTCCCCACGCACATTAGGGTTTCCAAACTGTCTCAATAAATTTAGTATTAAAATATTTATACAAAGTTTTCTTTTCCTAAAGTGTGTATACATTTTTTGGGCAGACTCTGTATTTAAGAAAAAGAGAACATAAAATGTCAACAGAGGGCTAGGAAAAAGGAACCAGACTGAATCCTTAGAACAGAAGAATATATTAGTTAAAATACATCCCACTTCCAACTAGGAAGCAGCAGGTTATGGCATACTGTTGTAGTCAGGGTTTATAAGGGGATAGATTTAATACAAGACACATAGTTTATAGAATTATTTTATAATATTCACTCAAAGTGTCAAATGCAGAAGAGTGCAGGAGATCTATCAGCACACTAGAGACCTAAAGAACCCAGCTAAGGGCCTGGGTCATCTGTACTGAAGTCAGAAAATGATGCTCAAAGCAAGAACCAGGGCTCCCTGAAAGAGAATAGCAGCCTCCTCAGGGACAGTGACATCCCAAGCTCCTCCGATAACGATGAGAACAGCTGAGGTCGTATCAGGAAAGCCAGTGTGACAAGCTTCTCCAGGAGGCTGAACAGACCACCATCTCCCCCTCCAGGTCCTTTTCCCTGCACCGGCTGTAACCCTCAGTTGGACCTTGCACATCAGAGCCACGCTAACTCAATTCAGCTGTGTGTTACAGGTTGCCCATAATTAATCTGCCACACAAACTATTGCTCCATTACATTTGTTACAGAAGTGATGCTTTTAAGACCTCAGAAGCCTGAAGCCAGAAAGACGGAGTTGATTAAAATTCTAGAGTAGAAAATCACGCTCTGAGATGAGCGGGAGCTGACTCCTCTCTTCCTGAGGGCATTTCTTGCCTCCGAGTTTAAGTTAAAGATCTATCCCGGGTTCCACTCATGTCTACCCCCTGGAGTTCACACTTTTTATAATCAACTACATTGAGCAAGGGCTGAATTTACCAACTTTTTTCCGCAAAAGAAAAGACATGATTTGACTTCTGTGATTAGGGTGTTATGAAGAGTTGATTCTGTTTCAAGTCATTTTTTGCTCACCCTGTGGGAAGCCAGTTGCCATGTACCATAAGTTAATTTCTTAAACTGTTAATCTTAGAATGCTTTTCTATTTAGTAATAGACAGTTTATCAAAATGACAGCAACCCTGATACTATATACAGGTTATAACAGAATCTCCAAATATATGAAGTAAAAATTATAGAACAAAAAAATCAAACTAAGCCACAGTTCTATCTGTAGTTTCAATACCCCACTCAACAGGTGACAGAAAAACTGTGCAAAAAGTCAGTAATAATACACAGGCCTAGAGCAACACCATCAAACAATGTTGACCTAATTTACATTTGTAGAACAATGTTATGGATTACAAACTGGTGGTCAACTTAGCACCAGCTGAATTAATTCAGCTGCTGTTGAGTAAAGATGCTCCACCTGAAGAAAGTTTGCAGCATAAATAGGGACTTGGAGAAGAAGAAGGAGGCGTTGTGGGTTCTTTCAAGGGTTGCTGCTTCCCCGACCCGAGCAGCGCAGGCACCGATCAGGACTCAATATGGACTGCCTTCTGGGGTCCTGAGCCCAGGACCTTGGAGGAGAACGAGAAGGGCCCCGTGAGGGACCCCCGCCTGGCCTGAGCGGCACCGGCGCGCGGGCTTGGAATCAGGGACAACACTACCTACCCCTCCCCCCCAAGCAACCTGCTGTTTCGGAGGTCTGGCTGGATTGATAGCAACCAAGGAACATCAACCAATTTTTGTTTTGTAGATTTGGCCAGGCCTCTGGCCAGCAACCCAAGCATCTCTTTACAGCGGGCAATATAGTAAGTATAGGGGATTCTCTTCTGCCTTGTCTTTTATTATTAATAAAATATTTTAAAAAAAAAAAGAGTTGCTGCTTCGAACCGCTGGTTCTCCTGGAAGTGCTTGTCATGCTGGCTTCCCCAGTATGGATTCAGCCATTATCGTTGGAGGAGCTCGGGACCTCATCGGTGAGAGTGGCTGTGGTTCACCTTGGGAGAGCTCTGCTCCTCATATCATACATCACTTCCTGGCTCTAGGGGGAAGCTGTGTGCTGGAGAAGCTGGTCACGCTGGACTTCCTGACCTGTGCTCAACTGTTCTCCATCGTCGGAGGAGCGCGGGACCTCGTCGCCATTGCGGATGGCTGTGGTGCTCTTCAGGGCAGCCCCGCTTCTTCTTTTGAGCGTGACTTCTCGGCTCCCACGTAGAACCCTCAACCCACCACACAGCTCCTTCACCCTGCTGGCATAGACTTTCTAGTTCCACCGCTAACCTTTAGCCATCCCAGCACAGAACGGTAAATAGTCTGGCGTGAGTCCTTATTGTGGGCTCTTAGATTCCCAGTTGGAACTGTGGGAGGCATTGCCATGTGTTTTGGGTCTCTAGTGGGACTCATGCAGGACATTGCTGTGGGATCCAGGCCCTCGGCTAAATATCCTGGGTCTTAGTGTTGTGGACAGATTTTCCTGCACTTCCTTGTGTTTAACTCTGGGTGACTATTACAAAACAGTATTACAAATTCTGTGTCCTGTATGCAGTTGTTCTCTCTGTAACTCCTGACTACAACAAACAGTTTACTCCTAAACAACAGAATGGTTATCTTTATACAGTGAGCGTGAAAAATTTAACATGACATGTTTTAGCATAAGACAAGTTTCAAGTATTCTAATCATAAAAAGAACTTTTTAGGCAAACATATAATTATGCTGAGTATTAAAAAGAGAAAGTCATTTTTAAAGAACCAGCAAATATTTAGAAACTAGATAATACATGATGGGTTAAAGAAGGCATAAGAATAGAAATTATGATGTGCATTGAGCCGAATAAAGATGAAAGTGGGACAAATGGAAGCCTGTTCAATGACGTGAACACTTTTTGGATCTCTACATGCTTTAAAAAGAAGAAAGATCGAGAACCAACTCTCCGAATCAGGAAATCCGTGCGACAAGAAACAAATCACACTTTATCTAAACAGAATAAAAGTGGTTTTAAACATGAGAACAAAATTTATGAACTGTAACACAAAATTGGTTGCAAAATGATGAATATATGAAATGAAGTATTGCATGATGCATCAATTAAAAAACATTCATTTCTTCACAGCTCTGAGAGAGCTTTCTCAAGATGGATTCTGTAATATCAATTTCATCTATTCAAATTTAATACCACTTGCCTTCAGATAGTGTTAATGACAATGACATAAGTTGGTTTAATCAAATAATAAGGAAGTAAAAAAATTGTAACAATTTTTATCAATGAAGTAAAACAGAAATCATTTATGTTAAGTTTGAAATCATGATGGGTCTCATACTCAAAACTGCTAATATGAAAAGCACTTCACAGCTGTACTTATGGGGTATAGTTATGGTAATGTTAGAAGGAAATGAGTAAGTTTATGGTAAAGGGGGTCTGAAACTTTGAATAAATTCTAGGATAGTAAAGGGAAGAAAAAAGTGAAAATTTAATAAATTGTAAAAGTAAATATTTAAGATCGTATTATTAAAGTTATCCTTAAATGTAAAATGAAAATAATGAATCAATCTCTGGCAGGGTTCCTCAAGGGAAATAAGTCATGGTTCAAACAAAGTCCACGAGGAATGAACAAAGTACACACCGCCCGATGCTGCGGAGGTGACTCTGGTAAAAGGGTTTATTACCTGGATGTCACTGCAGACAAAAAGCGAATTAGGATGTTACATAAATCATCACAAACAAAGAGCATCGTGAGCAATCTCTAGCTGATTTTATGAGAGTCACGAAAGAATGATCAGAAGAAGTGAGAATGATGCTCTGAGATGCGAGCACTGCAAGGAAACACTTGCAAATTCATAATCAGAGTATTAACTACTAAATGTAATTTATTGAAAAATAATAATAAATCATGACCAAGTTAGATGTGCTTGTAGGAACACATTTACTATATAATAGAATACTGGGAAGAATATAAATTACATTGTTGTTATTTTCACATGGTAGAATAATACAGGTAGAAATCTAGATACATAAATAGAATTAGATGATTTAGCAAAGTTTGGACAAAAATTCAATATACAAGTTCAGTCACATTTATACTATCCAGAAAAATAGAATTACAATTTTTAAAAATCAGTGTTTATTCTGGCCACTAAAGTTTTTATAATACTGAGGAATCAGTCTAACAAAAAATGTATAATATTTTATGAATTTTAATTATAGGAAAATACTGAAAAATCTCTGAATAGTTCTGAGTTTTATAAGTATTAGAGAAAAAAATATAATGAGAAATTGGGCAAGCTACTTGAATAAATAAATATTTTCCAAAAAAGTTCTCAATGTCACCATAAAGTAGAGAATGAGAAATTTATACCAAAGTGAGACACTATTTATCCACTGCACTGGTGGATATTTAAGTGTAACAAATACAGAATGTTCACTCTCTAAATTTGTCAAAATATTGTGGAAAATTATTTGGTATTACCTAGTAAGATTGAAATAAGTTCTTATCTTTAAATCAGTAGTTAGCTAATTCTCAAAATGATTCTTGCAAATATTCACAAGATATTGATATTCATGGTTAAGCTCTACACATAAAGTCAAATACAGAACAATTCAAATATCTATCAAGTGCATCAATTTAATAATGAAAATTGTGTGTTTTCGTTAGTGAAAAAATATACAGCAAAGGATATGGGTAATCAACAGTCAAATACATATAGGAATTGTATACATCAATAAGGATCAATCATTCATTATATGAAGAATTTTTTGACAACCACAGTAGGATAGGAATTTTTAGGAATATGATTTGCACTCTTAATTTCACAAATGAAAGTAACATCTTTAGTTTTAATTAATTGAAAAAATTTAAAGTAGCTTTTACCTCTTTTACTGAATGCATTGATACTTAGTCCTCTTGTTTTAACCCTTCTACATTTTACAAGTACATGAAGAAAAATTTCGGTGAAATTGATAGGATCATTCTATCTGCTAATTAAAGTGAGAGCTTGGTTTACAGTGTTCTTTACTGATCCAAGGTTAAGTACCCCATTTATAAAATTATGCTACTACAAATGACGTGATTGGAAAAGCAAGAGAAATTTTATTGATTTGGACCTATGTATTTAATAAAATATATTATTTTAGCTTCAGTTGAGGTAATTTTCTGGTTGTCACATTTATTCTCAAATAATGAATACTCATCATTGAAAATTAGGTTTTTAAGGAGGTATTAAATATTATTTTGTCTCAATAGTATTATATTAGGAAACTAAGAGTTTTAAATTGTATTTTTGGAAAATTTTATTCAAAATTCTTACAATTTTAATATACATTTTTGAAAACATTTAGTAACATCATGCATTTTAACAATATTTATCTTGCTTTCTTTTAATATATTTTTCAGTTTGAGGTAATTATCTTTGATATCTTTTCAAAATATGCTAGTCAATTAATTTCTTTTATAAACAGACTACATTTTTATCTTAGTCTGTCACTCTATGGTGTTTAGTTACTAATACTTTTCATATGACCTCATATTAGTCTTCACACTTGACTAAGCACTTAATTCTCCATTATTTCTTTCTTTATAGTGTTATGAAATTTTAAAAATACTAAATACATTTCATTTTTATTATTAAAACTAATTAATTTGTTAAACAACTAGTGTTATTTCTCAATTTTGATTTTACACAATATCTTATGAAAGTTTAATAATGTGCCTTTTTCTTTATTTTAAAATATCTCTTCTTTTGCAAACCCTTCCTCATGCATTTGTCATCATTGGATTCCTGCTGCTCTGGTTCGCACCCTAAGTATCTTTCTTTCCACATCCATGACCACCTTTCGGTCTTCTGTGATCCTTAAGTGTTGTTTCACATAGTTCCTGCTATATCATCCAAAACTCACAAACTCTTCCACTTATCTCTGGCATGAAGTAAGTTTCCACCACAACATTCAGGGATATTTATGGTCCTGGGACAAATTACTTTTTCACAGTAAATCACCCTACTTCCCTTCATGCGTTCAACATTTGAGCAGAGAAAACCTCTCAGTGTTGTACATATCCTCCCTAACACTACCAGTCTTTGTATTTGTACATGCCCTTTCTGAGCCCAGAATTTTCTCCCTTATTTCCATTCTCTCTGTTCAATCCACCTTTCCTTCAAAATTGATTCAAATAATCATTTCCTCATAAATCATAATAGGTGAAATAACATGAGTTATGAAATATGAATTAACTATTTTGGAGTTACAGTCATCTCTTGTTATGTAGATTTACCTTAGAAAAATCTTATTAACAAAATGTTTACAGTTTTCTTTTATATAAAGTGGTTTGATGTTAAGAAAATGTATACTTTGCATGTACCTGCAGTATCACAAGAATTTGACATATAGAAATCTCCAATTTCCTTAGTTAGAAGAATTATCTTCTCCTGAACACACAGGTGAATGAAAACTAGCATCACATTTTTATTTCATAAGCCAGATCATCTTTGTAGTTTGTGTTTGTTGCTGTATTGTTTGCAGAACTGAACTCAATGTATTACACTGCCCTGCAGTCATATCTAAACAGCGCCCTCAGTAGCTCCTTGAACACAATAGATGCTTAATAAGTGTACTGTTTAGAGTATCATCATTTGTCTTAAATCACTGAAGAAAATTTTGTTCAATACATAAATTAATAATTCAACTAGCTTTTATTTATTTAAAATACATCCATGTTTAACTTAATATATTAAATTAAAAATAATATTCTGGTAGAAAGTAATTGCTATAGAACATAATTTATATTAGCCAGAATATTACCAAATACAGTTGGAACCACACTATTCTATATGTATGAAAATGACTTCAATACAAGCTCATTTAGTTAGAATCATAGACAGTAGTTAGGAACATGTTTACTGTTGTTTAAAGGTCATCTAATCATATAAAAATAACATGTATGCATGATAATTTAAAAGCAATAACATCACATAAATTCATTGATGAAGAAAGGTCAAAGCTATCTGATAAAATCCGTGCTATGCTTCCTCACAGAACTCTGATTCCTTTGCTAATATGAAAGTGGAACAGGCATGAGGGGCATGTGCTTTGAGCAGGCACCACAGTTGTTAGGTGGGAGGCCTTAGGCACAAGCACACCCTTGTCTTGTTGTCCTCAGATTCCAAGACCTAGTTTTACTTTGTTGACCACAAACAATAACGAGAGAACTGGCTAGAATCCTTTAGGGATTATAAGAGGAGGTTAAATCTGGTCAAAGTGGGTTTAAGAGAGGAAGAAAAGGAGAAAGACTGGCCAGAATAAGTATGGCTGCCTTGTTTGTTTTATTGCTTGGTCACAGGAAAAGGTGGCAAAAAATGTTGGTTCAATAGAAACAAAGGGAAGACATAATATTAAATTTGTAGATAGGATGTAGAACAATGAGCATGAGTGATGATGTCAGAGGGATGGCAGGGAGTAACCTCACACTATGATTTCATGTAGTCCCGAGCAGTCAAGTGCGTGATGTTCATAAGATAGGAATCAAGAGCATGAACGTACAGCCCTGGGTACGGCTTGGGGATGCTCTCCTCTGGATGCTTCATCTTTGCGGCAAAATTTAGTTTTGAGGGAAAAATGTAAATAGAGGTGTAAGAATTTTAGAAAGTATATGGGGTTAGTTAGCAATCTGCTCACTTCAGTTGGAAGCATAACATCATTCCTGATGTATTTATTATGACCTAAAAAATTACACTAATATATATTATACTTGATGACAATTTTGGAATTAGGGGTTTTAAAGTGGGAAGATCCTCTGAACTACTAAACAGCAAGCTTGATGTATATAAATAGGCATCAGAATACAGCAAAGCCAATTTAGAAGTGTGTTTTCTAAGAAAGGGAAAATTCATGCTTAATTTCGTTTTTCAGGTGCATTAACATTGTGACTATGCAGGGATACAATGATGTAATGTCTAGGAAAACCTAGCATGATATCATAGCCATTGTGCTAGAAAGCATAGAATATGCTGTCACAGAATCATTGCATTGCCTTAAAATGAGAAGTCGAATTCATTTTCAGCACTTAATATCAGAATTTTATTCTCACTGATCGTGATATTTTCCCATTACACTCTATTTCTCTCTACCCCTGCAGAGAACTCAGCTCACATTTTAGAAATCAGAAATGGGTTAGACTTTGTGGAAGATGGGAACACCTTGTTCTTCACGTTACTTTGTAAATGCACCTGTGTGTGTCCGGTACCCTGTTGGAGGTAGAGTTGTGAAAATTTGTTTCTGGCTGAAAGCAGAGTACTACGTGGGACTACAGAACAGAGGCCAGCGTGAGACTGACACCCAACACAGGGGCTAAAAGGAGAGATGGCAGTGGCCATGGAGAGACACAGGGAGAGAGAGATTTCTACAAGGAAAATGACTGAATATAAAGGGCACAGGAGCAGGTCAGGGACATCTGATAGTGTAAAAGAAAAATAGAAAGACGAAAGAACAAAGAAAGGGAGTTCTGTTTAATTCTTAGGCCCCGACTCTCACTCCAGGTTTTTATTTATGTCTCACGCTGCTGGCAACATTGTCAGTAACCTACATTACAGTACAAGCTGACCTAGAATTCGAATTGTTCTGGATGTTTTTATAGAAATGTAATCCCTCTTATTCTCCCAGAGGGAGAATATCCTGCTTTGACTCATGTCTGATTGTGCAAGCAGAAAATTTTACTACAGAAATTAGCAGGTTTATTTTTCCTCTTAAAGAAAAAAATTTAAAGGATGGAAAATTTGTTCATATTTGAAGTTTAGAATGATGTCTATAGTGTGACAACACACAAATTTATTGTTGCTTTGATATTAGATATTCATACTAATTTAAAGAAACTCTGATTTTACTCATTTCCAAGGTCTTCCTGATATAGAGGAATGAAACTCCCAACCTACTAGATGTCCCAGTACGAGTTCATGTTCTCTAAAATTGAAGAATGAATTTTAGGAACAGCAGAGGTTATGAGCAAGATATATTTATTGAGAGAAAGAAAATTTCTGTCTGAGAGAGAGACAGAAGGGGTCCCGAGCAGGTTTCCAGATGCTGTCTTTTCTAGAGATTTTTATAGGGTAAAATCACAAGGTGAGACGGGTCCAAGTTGGGGAAAACCTGGGAACTCGCAAGGTGGGCATAAGGTGGGGCAAAACTATGGCTAACCAATAACATTAAGTGCTCAGGTAAAATTGACTAGATAGACTAGATAAGGGACAAATGGGGAAGCTAGTCACATAGCAAGTGGTCATGTTTGACAACAGAGACTCTTTCTGTAGGGGCTGGGATGGTGACTCCTGGCTTCCTCAGGGTGATAGACAGCTGTTTAGAATATCAGTCCTTAGGATGTGGGTGCATTTTTCTGGCCTTTTGTCTTGAGGCCTGACCCACAGCAGGAGGTGTCTGTCTCCCCCACAATTGCAAGGTATCTGGGCCTCTGAACTGGCTCCTTCAAGGACCTAGCCCTATCTGACTACCAATAATATTTCTGTTTAACTCAGTTGCCTGTAACATTCCAATTTTTTGGGTTTTCCTGTTCTTTTTCCATCTTGGATTGTACCACCATTACCTTCCCATTGGAAAAAAAAAAAAAAAAAAAAAAGAGCCTTCAGAATCTGGTTCCAATTCAGAAGCAATGCACTACAATATTGATTCTGATACAGCAAAATTTTCTAAATTTCATAATGAATGCTTCTAATAATTTAATACAGCATATGCAACCTGCATAAGGGAATAGGCTTTATTCAGTTTGAATTTTCTAAGGTAAGCTACTAATACACACTTTTTATCCTTCTGATTACTTGAAACATGAGGATAATCAAATACTGATGATCAAATATTTAAATACAGGAACTTGTAGTGACTCTCACTAAAGATTTGACTATCAAAACTAGATTCAAAAGGATCTGGAGAACTGAACACTTTTATATATAACTGTAACATCAACAATAGCATTGTAGAGGCAGAAGCAAAGTATTATTTGTTGTTCTCTCTACTGCCAATATCTCTGCAACAAAGCCTGGGTAACAAGAGAAAAACAGTGAAGTTATGGACAGCACACATACACATGAGCCATACAGTGTATGCAGCTCAAAAATGATCAGATGGTTGAAGCTTAAATCTCTTCTTCACTGGAGGAGGTGGCTGTAGGCAACTTTAGAGGATGAGAAGATGAGTTTTAGGAAAGAGAATGAGCACAGTAGACAGTAACCCAGAGCAAAGGTCTTCTGGGTTCTAGGTGTGGAGTTTTATTTTCAGTATTCTTATGTCATATGAGTTTAATATGAAACTAGCTTTTGACGTGTCAAAAAGAAGATTTGTAGGCAATCATGTTCCTGTTTGATGGGTCTAGTCTTTAGGTAAGTAATGGATCTTTTTGATAAATCCCCTCTCTGGAGTTCAGGGGAAAATGAGGGACAAAGAGGATTACAGGGAAGAGATGTCAGAGAAACTGATTCTGAGGCTGTTATTCCAGCTCCCATCTTAAGGTGGGATACTTTGGGGTGTTGTTTCTCAGCTCCAACAGGGAACTAATGATAACTCTCACCCACTGGAAACAGGAGGTCATCTTCACAGGGATTTGACCGCATATGAATTCTTTGCACATAGCTTTTCTTAAGGTATTAAGATGATCTTTAGCACAAAAATAAAATAGCTTTTTATTTTTTTCTCTGAAAAAAAGTCAAATTAGATATATATATTTGATAGCAGTTTTCAGATTTTGGGGATTGAATCCATGGCCTGGAGCATGCTGGTCATATGCTTGACCACTGAATCACATTCCTAACCTTCCGCTTTTTGAAACGTTACTGCAAATGCTAGGGGCACTTTCTTTATTGTCTGCTTTCCTGTTCCATTTGGTTCTCACTAGCTATTAATTGCAGAACTTAGACTTGCCAACTTTTGGAATGATTTCTCTGCATGTGGTGATCATAAGGCATTTAGAGCCTGGGGTGAATAATTTCTCTTTATCTGAAGGCTGAAAAAAATCAGAAATGTAGCTTACAAAACAGCAACAATTTGAAAATACATTGCTATTAAGAGTATTCCTTAAAGATATTCTTATGATTATTTATCTTGAAAATCATAAAGAAAAATGTAAATCCAATTTAAGACTTTTTATGCAAATATTCCCGTGGAAAATAACAATTTGCATTTCCCGTCTATAGGACTTGGCCTCCATATTCCCATCTCTGACCTGTGCTTGGTGTGGGAGATAGAAGTACATTCTATTGGCTCACTGAATTGGAGGTTTTAACTCAAAATATGTTATGAACAAAAGTGAAACTTCTTTTGTTATACAATGTCTCTATTGAAAAGGATAGTATGGTTCACAAGATACATTTTTCTAAATCAGAAAGCCTCTGATCCAGTACGCAGGAGGCCTTCCTCTTCCAGGTCCGTACTTGGAAGCTAGCCAAGAAGACTCCACCCTGACTCCACATACTCTGGCTTATGTGAACTGCCTCGACGGCGACATCCATGATGCCAATGGGAGGAGCTCAGAGGCCCCATGGCTGCCATAGGCAGCAAAACCTTCTCTGTTGAACTCATTATAATTTCACCTTACAAACAACTCCTCCATTTTTGGGTTAGAAATGATAACTGCTCAGCCACCCACAGTCCAGAGGAGCATCAAGTTGGTATTGTCAATAGTCCTGAGTATCCAGAGTAGGAGGAAGCTTGGACTCACACAGAGTTCATAGCTCACCTAGGTGCCCGTGAACTCATACCCTCCAACTGCAATGGCTCATGAATCATTTGAAATCCCATTTTTTTTTTTTTTTGCCTTTTTGTAATGAGGTTTGAACCTTGGGTCTTTACTTCAGATACACCCCAGTCATTTCTTTTTATTATTTGATTTGCTTTGAGACAGAGTCTCTTTAATCTACTTAATTGTCCAGGCAAGACTCCAACTTGTGATTCTTCTGCCTCAGATCACTCAGAATCTTAAATGCAGTATCAGCACATATTGGAGGGGCTGATGGGCATTTCTAAGTTTTCAGTACTGCTGATAAGCTCACTGCAGTGTCAGTGATAAGCTCCTTTCTTTTTGTTTAATTCTCCAACAATATGGGCTGCTTTTCTCTTAAGTGGCATGAGATGAAATGGATGGCACTGGCCTAAAACACAAAGGTGAACTAATGAAGACCATGATAGGCTGACTATCAGCTTTTCAGCAATTCCTCAGCTCTGATGAGTCACCTGTGTCCCCTGATGTAAGTTACAGGATGGAGATCATACCGTTAACTTATCATCTCATCTGAGACATTTTTGAGGAGAAAAGGGGCACTTTCAGTAATTTCCCTGGCACAGCAAACAAATTCACTTTGCTGAGAATGACAGCATGCTACTCAAATCTGGAAAATTTATTCCAGTTTTATTTTATAGAAAATCAAACTTTTAAAATAACCCACTTAACTATTCTTTCTCAGTATTACATGCTTCCAGGAAATGTTGCCTTATTTTTTCATATACTTTTTTAAAATTAGATAGAAAAGAATTTTTAAACATACATCTGTTTATAAACCCAATTTTCTAATATATAGATGTTAGCATAACTTGATCAAAGCTTTCATGGTATTATTGGCATGAGATCCATTTTTTTCTACAACATATTTGATTGTAAAGGAAATTTTCTGTATTGTATTGAATTTCACTTATGTTTATTAAGACAAATATGTCTATTTTCTTCATGTCAGGTTAAAATGTGATATGTTTGATGTGCTATTGATGCGTGTTGTTTAGTGTCAATCCTGACAATTGTTGCATTGAAATGGCAATACTTTGCTGTTGTCTCTCTAAAATACGTAGCAAGCTGGTATTCTGCTTGTGTGTTTAGCATCACCGAGGCATTTATGTTATGGAGTGTCACAGTGTTCCTTTAGCCCGGATATCTCTTGATTCCTAAATAAATATTGATTTACAATCTGCCAATTTTAAAAAAAGTTGACCTTATACACAAACTATATATGCTCACAGTTTGTCTTCTTAGTTTATAGTGTATGTTTCTGCTTCTTAAAAAGTAAATGAAAAACTTTGTATAAAAATCTTTTCATCAACTGCTTTACTTTTAAATTCTCTGAATTTCATGCATATCAACAGCATTGCAACTTTAACATTACAATGCACATTTTTCAAATCTTCTAAATCTCAAGAGGAACAGTGGAAGCTAAACTCGATTTCCTGCTGGTGGGCTGTCAGTATGTATGACATGAAGGCCCTTGTTTTGCAGCATAATTAACTGCTTAAAGCTGGCATGCCATAATTTGTCAGCTAGAGCTAACCCTTTATTAACACTCTTTAAAATATAGATTTCAGATGTTTTTCCTACTTAAATTGGCAGCCAGATTTGTTTAGTATAGTCAGAATTGTATAGTTTTCTTAAATTCATAGTGATAGTATAAATAAACATTCATAGAATACAGAAAATATACCTTTTCACTTTTATGTGCTTTCTTTATATACAAGTGATAGCTAAAGCTTTTCATGAAGCTCCTAATCTCATTATTTCCTCATAAATTAGAAAAAAGCACCTCTCCTAAAAGCCTGTGAAGTGATAATCTGGTAGAAATACTTCGTTCTTTCCAAAGCAAAACTATGGCACTGTATTTTATAGATACATTTATGTTTTATGCAAATATATCCTTTCAATAATAATATAAAATGTTTTGATAGTTACAGATGATATAAACTTTCATTGGTTACTTAACTAACCAAAAAATTCAATCTAAATATCCTTAAAATATACTTTATCTATTGTCTTCATTTTTCACTCAGGAGAGTTACTTTCATATCACCTAACAAAACTTGGTTTATATTGAAGAATAGATGTATTCATAAATACATAAGAAAACATGGCTCAAACTGAAATTTTTCCTTTCCATCCCAGAAGCAAACTAGATACTTTGAGAAATCATTATTTATATTTACCTTATTGTTCACTTGTGCAGTTCTTGAATTCATCTAAAACATCTTTGCCATGATATGAAATTAACTCCAGTATTTTATAAATTCCTAGATTTTCAAACTTAATAAGGAATGAATTTTCCATTTTTTGTTTGAAATAGACCTACCATAAATTTACAGAAAATATTACAGAAAATGTCTATTAATCTGCCACCCAACTATGTTGAATGATAGCTTCTTCCATAATAACAGCTCATTATCAAAACCAGAGGGTGAACATATAATTCTGTCAGTCTACAGACCTTGTTTGAATTTTTTTCCAATAGTCCTTCTAAAATTGTTTTTCAGGATCAGAATCTAATCCAGGAGAGCACATTTCATTATTCATGTCTCTGTTATCTCAGACAATCATTCTTGTATCTATCTCCTTTTTTAAAGTACTATTATTTTGTAAAATGTGCATTCATTGAGTCTTGTCTGCTGTCTCATTCCAGCTAAACTCAGTGTGATGCTGGCAAAAATACAACCAAAGTAACGTCCCACATTTCTCTACTCATCAAATAATCTGGCATTGATTTTTTTTCCTCTTCTTAATTTTGATCAATTTGTAAAAGTGGTATGATGCAGAACTACAAAATATTCTCACTATTCCCTTTGTAACTAATAAGGACATAACTTGGGAAGTATTTGAAACTATGCACTATTTTCATCTCTCTGAATCCTCAGAGTTGTATCCACTGATGATTCTTGCCGGAAGCAACTGTTATCATTGTGATGGCCAATTTGTTATTTGCATTTAAATTTCATTCAGATTTATTTTGCGTGTTATATTGTGACATAGTCTCAGAATTTAAAAAGAAAGTTTATTGCCAATGGTTTTTTTTTTTTTTTCCCTTAGAGACACCATTTTTATATTTGTATTTTCTCATTTACTTTCTTGGTAAGTTATCTGGTGGTTGGCGCAGTTGATACATTTTTCCAAACAACACAAAACAGGGTTTTAATGTATTACTTAGGTTTGTTGCTTCACACTGATGGTATTCTTTGCTCCTATCTGGTGTACTACACCACCTCTAACGTCCCTTGTTGCTGCTGTGCTCCTCAGCCAGTGCCTCTTCTCCTTACTAAATTGTGTAAGACAGGTGGAGAGAGATGTCTGATGGGATTTATTGTGATGCTTTCTTCGTCTTTTTTGGTCATACTTATATTGAACTATGCATTGTTTGTCTTCACATGAATTAAGTGTGTGTGTGCGTGTGTGTGTGTGCGTGTGCACATGTGTATATGCATGTGTGTTGCTTATTTTTATTCTGATTTATTTTTGAAAGAAAACATTCAGAGAGGTGAACTTGAACATCTGCCATTGTCCTTAGCTACCTAGGAGTTAAAAGTATCTTGATTTCTAATTTTAATGTTTCACAGTTGGAAGTATTGAAATCTAATTAATGATTCCTATTCAGTTCTTGGAATGACTACTGTTTATACCCTGATGAACAACTGTAGCACAAATAATAAAAAAAAGACTGCACATCCCTGATGTGTCACCCTGGGAAGTCTCAGCAGTTAACCTCATGGTTCTATTTATTGCACAGTGATTGCAGAAACATTTAGCCCTAGAGTCAAATGGACTGAATTCCTATCAATTATTTGGCTTTGGCAAGTTCTTCACTTTATAGAATCTTTATTTGCTTCATAAATTGAGGATAGGAATGTTCCTACTTCATGGGATTGTTAATAAGGATTAATGAAGATAAGCCAAATAAAACAATTAAGATAGTCTCCATTGTAAAATGATTGCTTGTGAAAGTTAATCTCTCTTCATGATGCTGGAAGTATATTAGAAAATATGTCTCCATTTCTCCATCAATATAATTTTTCTCACTTCAGAGCCACTTATCTAAATATTTTAAAACACCAGGCCTAAATTACTTTATTGTTGGTATACTAAGAATGTATTCTTTTTAATGTTGTACTCAGTGCGATTAGCTAGCACCATTAAATAGCTACCATAAATTTTCATTAATTCAAAGCCATACATTTAAAAGCATTATTATTTGTGGGGGATGGTGGTTAGCACTGATTTAAACACAGAAAAAGTAGAGCAATTGATGGTTATGTTAGTTACAAACTATTCTCTATTCTTTCAATAAATCAAGCTCCTTGCGAATATCCAGTTAAGAGATGATTTCATGATAGAACAGAAGAGCAAAAGAATTCAAAATATACTTTTTAATGAAAGGATAGCTTCTATACTTCACAGAGATTCCCCAAAAAATCTTTACTTAATTAGTTTTCTTTGGCCTGAGAAATGGTTTCCAGTAGTACATTCTGGATTATAGATTTAAAATTGTTATGTATATTTTCAAAATATATAGACAATAATAACCAATTATTTTAATTACTTTTCTTTTTGCTGAGACAAAATACCTGACACCTGAAGTTAAAGGAGAAAAGTTTTGTTTAGCTCATAGTTTGTAGAGGTTTCAGTTCACCATCAGTTGACTCCTAGGCAAGTTGGCATTGCAGAGGAAAAATGGTGAGCAGAAGGTAGCAAAGCAATAAGGGTCGACCACAGCTCTTTCTATCCCTTATGTCTTCTCCAGGCTACTCAGGGTGTGTAGCACTCATACTCAGTCTTAGTGCCCTTGAGCCCAGCATTGCACCATGAATCATTTCCAACCTGACACACTCTAGATTCAACCACTTCTGAAGAAGCCCTACCTATGACTGCATGGGACTTTGGGGTGACATCTAAACATAAGCTATAGCACTCTACCCCTGGCCCTCCAAAGATTCATGCATATCCCTTTATGCGAAAGGCATTTAGTCCATCTCTAAGAGTTTCCAAAGTCCTAACAGTTTCAGCACTGCTAAAAAGTTCAAATCCAAAGTTTTTTTCTGAGATTTAAGGCAAACTCTTAGTTTCAAACCCCTGTACAAATGAAAAGTAAGTTCAATGCTTCCCACATTCAATGGCAAGGTAGATCTTTCTGTCCCAAAAGTTACAGATAGGGAGATATAAATGAATGAGATCAAAGCAAGTTTAAAATCAATCAGGGCAAATATTAGGTCCCAGAGGTCCACTTCCAGCATCCCAAGCCATTGGTGGCAAGTTGTGAATTCCAAAGGCTTGGGTGGAATGGCCCCTATGACATTTCTGATAGTTGTAGCTCCCATGGATTCTTTCTTTGGCTAGATTTGGTCACTGCTTACAGATTTCCTTGGATGATCTGTGCTTTTAGCTTCTCCAACTTTCTGTTGTCTCCACTGCACCTGTGGATTTACACTCAGAGTTTCACACAGTGCTCTCTCAGGGGCACACTGCCTGGCCTCCCAGGTCTACTTCAGAAATCTTGGTGGAAGCCTTCCTGACCCCACAAGTCTTGCATGTTGCTTGCATCTAAACCAGGACCATGTGAATGATGCCAAGGTCTGTTGCCAGCTAGAGCAGTAGCCAGGCTTCCTTCTCTCTTTTCTATAGGGATCCATTGTCTATGAACCAAATCTGGATAAACAACTTCCCTAGGCCACCACCATTCTGGAGCATGATATCTGGAGTTCTCTTCTCAAAGGAAAGTCTTTGTCTTTTGTAATTTTGGGCCTGAAAAGTGTAGAGTCCTTCTACTTCTTGCCTTCATGCCATCTTTTATGTTGTCCTGCTCCTTATCAGTAATCAAGAGCTCCTCTACTCTGTCTTTTCAGTCTACCACTTTTCTAGAGTTTTCTTTCTAGCCAAACTCAAAATGTTTTAAATTATTTTGGTGTCCTCTTTGCTCTTAATTCTCAACATAAGCCTGGCTAACTGTCCCCAATAGTAGCCATGCCACAGCTCCAACATTAGGCTGTCTTGAGATTTCTTTTGCTATATTAAATAGTCTGCTGCCATTTATGTCAATATCAGGAGAAGTCTCTGAACCCTAGCAAAATGCAGACAAATTTTCTCCAAACTATGACACACAATGTCTGGAATCCAACAGCCAATGCAGTCCTTCTTCCCAGCAGAAACATCCTGAGCCTGGTCTTTACCAGCAACATTTCTATCAGCCTTCTGGTCTTCTGACCTCTAACCAGAATCTCTCATCAAGTACAGCTTCTGGTGTTCCAGCTCTACTTTTTCAGCCAACATTTCCAAACCTTTCCTAACTCCTCCCCTTCCCACAAGCCAACTCAAGAAGCTCCTACACCATATGGTAAGGTACAGTCACAGCATTTATCCCACTTCTCTGGTACCAAATTCTGTCTTGGTTACCTCTTTTTATTTTTTTAATTTTTTTTATTTTTTTGTACCAGGAATTAAAATCACAACCTTGTGCCTGCCAGGCAGGCACTGATGCCACTGAGCTAAATCCCCAGCTTAGTTACTTTTCTTACTACTGAGACAAAATGCTCCACACCCAAAGTTAAAGGAGGAAAGATTTATTTAGCTCACAGTTTGTAGTAGTTTCAGTCTGTAATCAGTTGGCTTCTAGGCCAGGTGGCATGGCAGAGAAGAAACACTTCATGGCTAGCAGGAGAGAGCACAACAAGCAAGGGAGGGTCACAGCTCTTTCCATCCCTTATGTCTTACCCAGGTTACCCAGGGTGAGTAGCACTCACACCCTTAACCCTAGTGCCCTTGATCCTAGCATGACATCATAAATTAATTCCAACATCACACACTCTAGATCCAGTCACCTCTGAAAAAGTCCCACCTATGATCACATGAGGCTTTGAGGGGACATCTAAATGTAAGCGATAACACCAAGGAATACATCTTTTTCACAATGAGTTATTTAAAGCAGTGATTTTCATTTCCTATTTAATATTTCCTACATCTAGAGTTTGCGTTTCCTTTTAAAAGAATTAGTTTGTGTGTGTGTGTGTTGAAGTATAAAACATATGCAGCAAATTGTTTCATTTAGTGATATTTATAAACAGTGTGCAAAGAATGCTATCAAGTTTTTGGGAACAATACAGACCAGGAATTATTTTCACTCACCAGAAAAAAATATGAGAAATACAAACTTCTCATTGTGCCACTCTAGGCACACTGGGGACAGGACTTAAGTGGGAGTGGAAGCAAAGGACCCAGGAGCGCAGAAGTACCCAAAGTACACAGTGCTTAAAATATCCTGTGTATGGCGAAGTCTTTATGATCTCAGAATCATTAAGTTCAAAAATGCTTAAAAACAAACTGTTCTCCAAGTCTTGCCCTGCAGTAATGTCCGTGTGCATCAGGGACTGAATGTGTCACTGGGAGTCCTCTCACTTTGCATCCATATATATATAGTGTGTGGTGGGAATATATGGTGAATCCATAATTTAAAAAATCTTTATAGTAAAAGACACGTTGCCGTCAATTTTTACTTTCAGTGTTTTTAGTCACGCTGCTGTGGCTGCCTCAATGTCTTAAACCCCTTGAAACATTTACCTTTCATGGTGGTTTTGACTTTAGAGAAGAGCCAAAATTTGCAGAGTCCCAGGGCTGGTGAGTCTTATTTCTATGAGTCTGCCTTTCCTTTGTTGGAGCATTCACTGTGTTCCTGACCATGACTCTTCAAGGAAAGAGGACTTCCAGGACTGCTTCAGAAAGCGGCAACAGGGATGAGATAAGCTCATTCAAAATGACAGCGAGTGTTTTGAGAAAAATTAGCAGAAATGTGTATTTTACTGGAAAAATATTTCAATGTTAAGATTTGCTAGGTGTTTTCATCCCATTTCATATGCTTAGTTTTTAATAGAGAATAAAAATAAAAATATAGTACCATGTGTTAAACTTACATACCTTATTAAATTGCAGCAATGACTTAAATCCTAACCCAACAACAATATTTGGGCTGGACCTTTCTCTTATTGACCTTAGATTGGAATTACCAATGCGTTTAGATTGGTTTTACTTGGTCTGCTGTGTCTTTAAATTTTCTTTAAATAATTTTACTCCTTATTGCCTGCAGTACTGGCAGGCCAGCTCCCCTCTCCGCTGCTATACCTTTGCCAGTGTTACTAAAACAATGTTAAGTGCTGTGTGCTACAAATGAAAGTAGGAAGACAAAAGAGACATTTCTGTATTCAATTTTCAAGTTCAAGGGGACCAAATTATAGTGTAAAGGACCTTGAGTGTCCTACATCTCATAACTTAACTTCTAAAATCACAAACAATTTCAAGAGCCACCATCAATGCACAGTTATAAGAGAATACATGAATACATTATTCCTGATTTTTGTGCAGGTGACATGAAATACATGTTCATTCACTGAAGTAGCTACTTGAATCTCTGCTAACAAAAAAAAAATTGCTGATTTCCTCACCAGAGATATTGCTGAAGCAATTTGCATAGAGACAATTGGAATATTCTTTATGCTGATAATATAATATGTAGAGTAAAATCAAAATATGTAGTAGATAGCAGTTTTAAAGAAAAATATCTTTTTATGAAAAATTACACCATGCATGATATCAGGATATAACAGAATGTGGTTTTAATCAGCTAACATGTCATCCAAATCACACTTAATCATGGTGACTTTCTGTCTCTCCAGCACTGTTCTTTATTTTAATGTGACATTTCATTAGTTAAAGGCTTTAATTTATGAATAGTGGTCTGAAGAAATGATTGATTTGGTATTTACCTTCTTATCTAAATTAACTCTGTATTTTCCTACAGAACTTTAAATGGTTAGCTCAGTGGAGTACAAGGAAACTCAAAAAATGAAGCAATGCAAGAATTTACCTTTCAAAATTGGATAATTTAGCTTCTGTAATTTGATCAATTGCAATAGATTTAGTCCCTTATCATCAGAATCTTGTTATTTCATTGTGAATATTAACTTCTTCCTTCAGAAAAACTGCATATTTTGACTGTAAAGCTGGCATTCATTTGGATGATACCTGTAAGAAAACTAGCAAAGTCAAGAAAACCAGGCCCAGCAAAACAAATATTGCAAAATCTCAGATACATTGGGTTCTATCAAAGTGAGGTACACAGAAGTACTGAATCAAATAGTTGTTGCATGGGGCTCAGGGAAGGGCTAGGCAGGGGCGGTGGGTAGTAGGGAGATGTCAGCGGAGGCTTACAAAGCATCAGTTAGACCAGACAAGTAAGTTTCGGTATCGGTTGCATAGCACAGAGATGATAGCTGATGATATTATATCATACATTTCCAAATAGCTTAGAGAGTGAGGTTCAAGAGTGCCGCTTTTAGTAGCTAGGCAGGAACTTAGGGATAATTACCTGCCCTTGCATAGGACAAGATGGGAAAAGCTGTTGCCACTTTGAAAGACCGTTTTCACTTCTTCACAATGTTTTGTCTGTCTGTTTGTTTCCGATATGTCCTTTAAGAGGAAATCACTGCGTTACACTGACTCACTCTTTAAACGACCTAGAGTAACTTTGCTCAATAAGTTCGCATCTCGCATCTGCCATGCTTTGAACATGTGACACTTGAAGATGCACGATCTGGAACAGTATGCTTCAGACTGAGCCCACCTCAACAGGGAGTGACCAGTCTTTCCAAATGAATATGCATGAGGCCTTCCAATAAAAGCTTCTTGTTTAGCAGGGTGTGGTGGCACACGCCTTTAATCCCAGCACTCAGGAGGCTGAGGTAAGTGGAGCGTTGTGAGTTCGAGGCCGGCTTGGGCTACAACGCGGGCACAAGGCCGACCTGAGCTACATAGTGCAACCTTGCCTCAAAAAAACCAGGGCCAGGAGTTTGGCTCAGTGACTTAAGCCCCTGTCTGGCAGGTGTGAGGTTGTGAGTTCAATCCCCGGTGCCCTCCCCACCTCCAAAAAAGGTTCTTGTTTTTTTTCGTTCAGAGAAACTTTCATTGCTTTGGAAATAGTCCCTCTTGTTGTCCTTCCTTCATGCAAGTAATTGACCTTATTTCACTCTTTGATCTCCTTATCATAGTTACAAGCTTTGTACTCACCAAGGGGAGAGACCTTCATTCTCAGGTACACCCACAGAAGCTATGAAGGCATGTTTGGTGGTGGGTATGGTAGACAGTTCATTTTAACTCTTCCATCATGTATATACCTATCAAAATACCATATTGTACCCATAAATACATGCAGTAACAATTTGTTAATTAAGAATAATGTTAATTACTTAAAAATAAAAAGAAACCAATGTTACAAAAATCTTATTTAAGAAATGTTTGAATAGATTGATGATTCCATAGTCATCTCTCTTTACTATGTAGATTAATCTTTCTTGCCATCCTACAAAGTCAATAGGGACAGGTACTGCCCATGTCTATCTTAGCATACCCTTTAATCCACAAAATGATTCCATAAATGTTTGTGGAATAAAATTGCTAAACCATTCTGAGATGTATGGGCAACTCTTCCAGTAAGAGAAGTGAATGAGGCTTACAAAATTAATTAATTAATAAGGGGAGCTACCATTATAAATATTATTGATAATAATATAATCACTTGCTATATGTGAGATACTACCAGTTCTACACTTCTGAGTCATTTAATTCTCCATTTTATAGGAGAGTAAATCAGGCCATTCAGAGGTGAAGTAAAGTAACAATCAACATTCAGTCAGCTTGCTGACCCAGGAGAGAGAATTGAGAAGCTAAACAAAACATTTTCAGGCCCTTACTTGGCAAAAATAAAAACACAAAAAACAAAACAAACAGACAAACAAAAAACAAGGTCCGAATCCTGCTCAGAGTGAATCTCTGGTGAAACTCTGAAGTATGTTGATTAAGAACATAATCAGGTAAACACTAGGAGAAAGATGAAGGCAGAAGCAGAGTGCTTTTGCTAAACAGAAGCCCAGGTTTGAATCTCGGAAGTGGCCTGATGAATCTGAAATCTAATCTTGGATAAGGACGGTGCCAAGTTTATTCTCTCTGTAGACATCTGGCAGATACAAAGATAAATCCTTCTGGCAGGAGGATAATCTCATTCAAGTACTCAATTGTTTGTAAAATAATAACTTTTAAACTGAAAGTCCAGAACAAAATCAGCAATAATCTAGACATATGATGATATAATAACTTGAAGGAAGACCGGAGAAAATGACAGATGAGAGAATCTGGCTATATTGCCTCCAGATAATAGAATGGCAATATATGACTAAAAATACCATGGATATAAAAATTTAATTTTCCCTTTCACTAAAGAAATAGTTGATTTTGTAGTTTAAAAAGACTGAAACAGAAATATCAGCACTGAAATATACAAAAACAATATGCTGGATTTTGATGGTTTAGAAATATGTTAGACAAAACAAATAGAATGCAACTACAGATCAGAAGAAAATATTGAAAGTGCATAATAAAAGACACCAAATGAACTAAGTGTGGAGGGTAAGAAATATTCATAAACAATACAATGTTAATGTCAAAATGTATATAATCATATTCTAGAATGTAGAGAGATTATGGCAAAAAGTTTGAAGCTATGATCAGAAAACTAAATAAATCAAATGAAATCTGACAAACCATAGAATTAACAAGGTAACAGATCCGGAAATGATGAAGAAGGGAAAGTATACACATAGACAGCCTAACTCTGGAGGACATGGAAAGCAAAGTGAAAAATATAAAAGCAGCCAGATGAATTATAGAAATTAACTCCTAGAAAGCAAAATTATTTCAATATGATATGATGTGACATAAATTCAGCACTTTTAAAGGTATAAAAACAAATAGATATTTCACAAAGTGTTTTTCAAGGTTAAGAAGAAATAAAGGTGTTTTTAGACAGATGAAAATAGAATTACCAACCAAGAAACTGCACTAAAGAAAATAATATTAGATATTTTTATTAGGCAAAAGAAAAATTGTTCAAAATGTGAAACTAGAAACAAGTAAAAAATAAAAATCAAATGAATAAAAATTATGGTTCAATATAAATAAATATTGCCAGTAGAAAATAGCTTGTGTGTTTTTGTGATTAAAATATAAAAATACCACTAAAAGAGAACATGTAGCAGGGTTTAAATCCCATGCACAGGTAAAGGTATCAGTTAATATTACATTTTGATAAAGGAAGGAGACATATAACTTTTAGGATGATCAAAAGCACATTAGGAAATAAGGAAGGATGAAAGAGATTAAAGATAAACATAATGATGATATTTGACATAAAACCAATGAAAGGTAAAAAAACTAAAAGCTACCATATAGAATACAAAGGTAAAGTATAACCATGGTGTGGCATGGCAGAGGTGAATCACAGAAAACTGGCATTTAATTTTTAAATGAAATGAATTACCTAAAGAGAAAAGTAAATAGATTGTATAAAAATGAGTTTTGGCTTTTGGAAGGAGACACATCAGAAATGTGTTAACTAAACTTATAAAAGGATAAACATAACCAAAAGGGAGATAATGCCAATTTTAGCAGATAAAAGAGGATTCAAAACAAAAATAAAATTTTTGCTGCAAAAGAATCATTTCATATTTATGAAAAGTTTTATTTGTCATGAATTAGTACCAGTAATACATTTGGATGTACCTAATTTGGAGGTTGTTAAACCTTGTATGTAGATGTCCCCTCAAAGCCTCATGCCATTATAGGAGGTTTTTTGAAGGTGGCTGGAATAGGGTGTGTGACTGTGGATTAAGAGTGTGTTATTCTGATTAAGGGTTCGATGCAGGGATTAAGGGTGTGAAACTGTGGGTAATGGAAGCTCCACCTTGGGCGTAAGTGGCACCAATAACTAAGAGTACAGTCTGGATATAACATAAAGGGACAGGGAAGTCAGGCTGCTGCTGCTGCTGCTTGCTGCCCTCTGTCCGCCACACCATGAACCGTTTCCCCTCTGCAATGCCCCTCTGCCATGCCACCCTGCCTTGCAGTCAATCAATTATGGAAAAAAACTCTCTACAAACCATGAACTAAAACAAAACTTTCCTCCTTTAACTTTGAGTGTCAGGTATTTTGTCTTAGGAATGAGGAAAATAATGAAGACAGATGTCTCAAAATCTATGAAGCAAAAACTGCCTAAATTGCAAGCAAAGTGAACCCAGACAAACCCACAGTTTTTGTAGCGCATTTTGTGGAACAAAGGTCAAAACAAAGAGCATGATAATTAAATGAAAATATTTGACCAAAGGACCATATATTTACTACTGTAGGCAAAACCATAAATAACTCTTTTAGGGAGAGACTAAAAAATAATTAAAATACGTATTTTGAGGGTTAAGAGCTATAGAAGGCTAATGATGCCTACTTGACAGTACTGCTATATATCACTCACAAGTAGTTCTTCATATTTTTAAAATCTTAGGTGTTGCACAGTTAACTCCTTTGCTCCACTGTAATTTTAAAAATGTTTTTCTTAGTGTACGTTTGCAACACACAGTGATCACATGCAGCCTGATGTGCACACCTATCACACCTTGGGCACGCTGACTCCTTTCCCTTGCCCTCCTTCACATCCCCTTCAGAGTTCTGCACAGTCTCTCTGTCTGTTTCTTAACAAGGATTTTTGATTTCGCTCTTTATATTATTTTATTTTGGATCTCTCATATTTGAGAATCTATGTAATATTTGACTTTTTGTGACTGACTTATTTCACTTAGAATTATAATCTCAAGGTTTATTCATTTTCCTACACATGATTCAAATTTATCCTTCTTTATGACTGAGTAGTAGTCATATATATATATACATAATTTATATCATATCATATATATATGACTGAGTTGTAGTGATATATATATATATATATACATATATATATGTATATATATCTTATTTTCTGTGTCCATTCATCTATTGGTAGGCATACAGTCCACTTCCATGCTTTACCTGTTGTGAGTTTTGCTGCTTTGAACATAGGTATTCATGTACCACTAAAGTATGATGACTTTAGCTCTTTTGAGAAGACATCCAGGAGAGGTATTGCTGAGTGAATAGAATTTTTACTTTTACTCCTTTGAGTGATCTCCATGCTGATTTCCATTCCTCAGGGAAACTTTCCTTTTCTTCCACACCCTCACTAACATTTGTTATTTTTAGTCTGTGATGCTAGTCATTCTTACTGGAGTAAGGTGGACTCTCAGTGCTGTATTTATTTGCAATTGTCTCATGGCCAGAAATGTTGAATTTTTTTCATGTATTTTTTAGCCATTTGTACTTCTGAGAAGTGTTTGTTCATTTCAGTTGCCTGTTTTCTGACCAAGTCTTTTATTTTGGAAGTCTAATATTTTTTAATTTTTTATCTATTCTAGATATTAGTCTTCTGAGGAGTAGCTGGCAAATTTTATTTCCATTCTGTATGTTGTCTCTTCACTCTCCTTTTTGATATGTTGAAGTTTATAGATTTGATTTCATCCCATTTTTGATTCTTGTTATTGTTTCTTCTGCAGTTGGAATATTAATGTGAAAGTCCCCCTATTCCTAGATCTTCAAGAATTTGACCATTTTTTTTTCATCCAGAAGATTTGCCATTTCTGTTTTTACATGTAGGTCTTTGATTTGTGTTGATTTGATTTTAGTACAAGGTGAAAGATATGGATCAAGATTTGTTCCTCTGCATGCTCTATTCCATTCCATTCATAAGGATACCTATTTTTCTGCCAGTACCATGCTGCTTTTGCTATTGTAGTTTTGTAGTATAACTTGAACTCTGGGACAATAATGCCTGTTTCCCTGCTCTAGTTGCCAAACATTGCTTTAGTTTTTCTGAGTCTTTTGTGATTCAAAATATATTTTAGATTTAATTTTTCTAGTTCTGTGTAAAAGGGTGTCAGTACTTTGAAGGGTATCACATTAAATCTATGTATCGTTTTCATTAAATGGCCATTTTGACAATATTCATTCCAAGAAGACAGAGTGTCTTTTCATTTTCTAATGTCATCTGCAATCTCTTTTTTAAAAATAATGTAGTTTCAATTACGATGGTTTTTACTTCCTTTGTTATTCTAATTCATAGAAACCTAATTTTTGAAGATACAGTGAGTGAAATTGCTTTTCTGATTTCATTCTCAGTGTGTTAATTCTTGGCATATAGGAGTACTATCGATTTTTGTGTTAATTTTGTATCCTGCAACATTGCTGATTTTATTCATTAGTTCTAAGAATCTTCTAGTAAGGTTATTTTGAATCTTCTATGTAAGGGTAATTCAGGATATCTTGACTTCTTCCTTTCCTGTTCAGATCCTTTTTATGTATTTTTCTTTCTGAATTGCTCTAGATAGAGTTTCAAGTACTATATTGAGCAGAAGTGGAGAGACAGTTCACCCGTATCTTGATCCTGAATCTAGTGGGAACACTTTCAGTTTTTCCCCATTTACTATGATGTTGATAGGTAAAAAATTACATTTACTATTTCAGTGTAAAGACTTTTATACTGATTTTCATCAAAGTTCTTAGCATTAATGGATGTTAGATTTAAAAAAAAAAAAACTTTCCCTAAATCTGAGATGAATATGGGATTTTTATCCTTACTTCTATTTATGTGATATAATACATTGAACCACCTTGCAACTGCTCCTGACATGAAACCTACTCAGTCATAATGTACAAACTTTTTAATGATATATTGTGTTCTGTTTGCCTGTATCTTGTTGAATGCTTTTACATCTGTGCTCTTTGGGAAATTAGTTTGTATTATCTTTTCTTTGTTGAGTTCTTGTCTTATTGTAGTAAAAGGATAATGCAGGTCTTAAAGAATGAATTTGGCAGTGGTGCTTCCCTTTTAATTAGATGGAAGAATTTGAGGAATACTGAAATTAATTATGCACCAAAATTCTTATAAAATTTGCTGGTGAATCCATCAAGTTCTTGAACCTTCTGAATTTGAAGAACTTTTGTTGCTATATGAATTTTTGGACTTTTCAGGGTTGTTACATCTTCTTGGGTCAGATTGGGCAGTTCATATGTATCTAGGACTCTATCCAGTTCTTTTTGATTCTTGAATTAATTGGAATATGTGTTTTTGAATTAATTTCTTTTAATCTGAATTTTGACTGAATCCACTCTGATTTCATCATTTTCATTTCTGGTTGTATTGATGTGGATCTGCACCTTTTAGTTTGGTTAAGAGTTTGCCTGTTTTGTTTATCCTTAAGAACAAACTCTTTGAATGATTGCTTCTTTGTACTTTTTCTCTCCATTTCATAATTACTGCTCTGATTATTATAATTTCCTTCCCTCTATCAGTATGGATTTGGACTACTGCTGTTTCTCTAGGGCATGGAGGTGCATCTTGAGGGTATATATTCAGGATCATTCTATTTTTCTAATGTGGGCATTCACATTATAAACTCAGTACTGATTTCTTTGTATCCCATAGATTCTGGTATTTTGTACTGAAATTGTTGTTTACTTTTAGGAACTTTTGACTACTTCTGTTTCCTGTTGACGTGTGTATTATTTAAACGTTGTGTGTTGGCACAATTTCTGTATTTTTTTTTGTCATTTATTTCTAGTTTCATCATGCTATGATCTGATCACATGCATGACATTATTTTGATTCTTTTGTTTTTATTTAAGGTTTAAGGTTTGTTCTATTTTAGAAAAGTTCCATGTGATGCTGTGGAAAATGTATATTCTGCTGTTACTGTGTATAACATTCTGTAGCTATCTATTAAGTCTGTGTGTTCAAAGATGAGGTTCAACTCTGATATTTCTTTGCTGAATATTTTTCTACTTGACTTGTCTATTTGTGATAGTGGGATATTAAGTACTGCTACCATTATTGCTTTGGGGTTTATCTGATCTTTCATGTCCAGTATTATTTGCTTTATAAAGTTGGGTCTTCCCACATCCAGAGCATATATATTTGAAATTGCTATCTCTTTCTGGTGCAGTGTTCCCTTTACCAGTATCAAGTAACCTTCCTTGTCTCCTCTCATCAGTTTTGGTTTGTCATCCACTTTGTCAGGAAGATAGCTATTCCTTCTTGTTGTGGGGATCTTTTTGCATGGAATATCATGTTCTATCCTTTAATTTTCAGTCCACCCGTGTCTGTATGTCTCTCTCATATGCAGCACACAGTTGAGCTTTGCTTTTTGACTGAATCTGCAAATATGTCTTATGATTGGGGCGAAAATGTTATTCATATAACGAATTATTACTGAAAGGTATTGAGTAATTCCAGTAACTGCATCATTATTGTTTCTTTCTCTCAAATACTATAGGCAGTTTTTTTTTTGCAGTCCCAAACTTATTAGCGTTATTTATTATTTAAATTAGATTGAGTTTAAATTCGTTCCTCATACTAAGTAAAACTTATTGTTTTCTGGTTAAATACAATGATCTTTGTCATTAATTTTATTAAATTATTTTAAAATTTTTTGGAAGTTTTGTGATGAAACAATGTAGAGTTTTATGCTTTATGTCCTAGGTTGTACATAGCTAGTATTGTGATAGACTCGATTATGCATTGAACACTGTGTTTGTATGTTCAGACAGAGACACAGACCAAGAAGGAGAATCTGGATAGGAGTATAAATATACACATGCATTTTTCCTACTCAGAGCAAGTTATTTGAATAATTAAAATTCAAAAAATTTATAAAGAAACTTTGAAGATATAACACCTTGTACTTGGGACACTCTTATATGAGTACTTATTTTGTGCAAACACTTTTTTTAATTCTGCACATTTTCTACAGTGATGTCTCTAATGGTCAAATGAAATTTCTAGGGAAACATCAAATATCCATTTTCTGAATGTGAGAAATTTTAACTTCTTAATAATATTACACATTCAACTTCAAGTGAATGGATTTTAGATCCACAAAGCAATGAAGAAACAGTTGCCGTAAAAAATTAGGTTTAATTCCCTTTCTTGGAAATAATTTTATTTTGCCTACTACCATTGTACTCACTGCCACAACCAATGATGGAATCCACCGTGTCCAAAGACAATCTTAGAACATTGTGTGCATTTGAGCTACCAATCTAGGAAAGGCTGTTAGATCAAAAGAAGCAACTTTATACCTCATCTCAAATCTTTATATTTTGCCAATGAGAGAAATAGAATATTAAGAATACAATTTTCTTAAAGCCACAACCTTTGTTCCATTAATGGTGAATATGAAACAGCTGTCGTTTAATAAATGTTTTGACTGTCTAAGCAATAAAACATTGAAAAAAAGCCTTCAGAAATTAAATTTTATATTTCCAATGGAAACTATCATTAATTTTTTTCTGATATTCATATGACACTTTTATAATGCAAAAGTCATACTTAAGAGTAATCGTTCAGACATTCTCCTTAGTAACATTTTCTCATTGCAATGTACCAGGTGTCAAATCCATTACATTTATGGTGTCACATCCATAATTTTAATGAGTATGTTTTGCAACATATAAATGCTGTGAAAAATTCCCAGAGATACAAGTTTCTTCCAAACATTCTTATTTTAATAGCTGAGCCTTTCAAAAAGTATGAAATTTATATTTTAGCTAAAAAGTATCAACTAAGCCAAGCATGTAAGTAATACTGTTTTATTCCGTACTCTTACACAAATTTTGCTTTTGTAATGTGTTAATGGCCCCCACTTGACGACTGCCTCCAATGGTTTCATAAGAATCTGAAGCTAAACGTATTTGGTTTGATGGCTTCTTTCTAGGGGGCCAGATTTTTGCATGAATATTTTATGAGAAGTAACAGAAACAAAGCTTTATTTAGTATTTTTTTTAGTGTGTAACAACTAGTGCTTATCTCCGGGGACAGTTGACAGTGTCTAGCTATCGCTATCTCAGAAGCAGATCTATGGGCTGGAGGGATCCGATGCGGACAGAATGAGTGATACCAAGTGGAAGACAGAGTGAAAGAAGAGAGTCTGATACTTGTTTCTTCCTGCAGGGTCCATTCCCAGGTCTTAGAGCAGCCAACGTGGAGCATCTGGCTGAAGCAGTTATGTCCTGCGCCTTGGGAAGCCTGTGTGGTGCGTTCCACTGGTGTGCACGCACACCTAACCCCGCCACGGAGTGAGGGGTTCTTGTTCTCTGTTTTCCTTTCTCCAAATTATTCTACCTTGAGCCCCACGGTGAAAACATCTTCTGCTCTCAAAATAAATCTATTTTAACAATTTACAATGCTATATTAATATAAACTACTTAGCACAACTCTTGGTCCCCAGTTAATAGTCAACTGAAAACCAAACTGTTGTTTTGACCTTTCAGTTTCTTTCATTAGCTATTTGCAAGCCCACTGGTGGTGAGAACGGAAGGCAAACTGGGAAGAATGCAGTAACTCATTCCTGCCGCCCCTGCAGCTCCTGCCATCTACCCGAAAATAGATTCGCAAAAGCCTTACCCTCAGTCCCCGCAGTGCTCTGGGCGCCATGTCCTCCCCACAGTCATGTCAAACTCAATCATTAGTTAGGTTTTCCTCTGGGGAGCAGGAATGCTAAAAATAGATAAGGTAAAATATTGTTTATGTGAAATCCAACCTCAAAATCCTCATAGTATCAACCAGCTAAACCTCATATCCAACTAGCTAATATTTTCCCCCATGGGGTGCAAACGGTGAGTGTACTCCAAAAGCATGGTAATTTATTAAGAGTTTATCACAAACGAAGCTTCGGCTTCAGTATTGAAAATACAACATTCCCTAAGCTGGCCTCTGCTGATACTTCCTCAACTGCAGGTGTTCTGTGGTCAGGAGCAGGGTCAGAAAGGCTTGACCTGATGACATTTCAAAGATGCAGCACAATTCCTTAGAGCCTAACCCTCACTCAAAAATAGAATTCCTCTCAGCCAGTGGGTGTATGATATGTTCAGCATATGACTGAAGCTATAGATAGTTCTGAACTTTGTATATAGTATGTTTTTCCTATAGATGCATTGATTAAGTTTAACATACAAATTTGGTACAGTAAGAGACTTACAGTGACAACTAATAATAAGGTAGAATAATTAAAACAATATACTGCAACAAAAGTTAAGTGAATGAAGACTCTCAAGGTATGTGACTGGGCTCATTCTTGTAACAGCGTGAGATGATCCAGGGCCTAGCTGATGAGAGGGAGTTGAGGTGGAGGGTTGGCTGTTGTGATGTAATTTTAGGCCACCACATAAGGTGTTGGGAAAATTAGTTCCACCTTGGTGCAATGGTAGATGTGGTCATCGAGATAGCTACCGAGTGACTGACTGACACACTGGACACAGATTTCACATCCTCTGTGGAGTGGAGAGCAGTATCTAATTTAAAACTTATGAATTGTTTACTGCTGAAATTTTTCATTTACTATTCCCAAACCCCAGTTGACTGAGGATAACTGAAACTGTGGCAACTGCTGATGAAGGGAAAGTACTGTCATGGGCATAACCCACAGTACAGAGAAAAACACCAAGAATTTCCTGTTTCTACTTTTGGCACTTAAAATGATCATACTTATATTTCAAATACCCATTCCTAGTTAGTATCACTTCATTTCAGTGTAAGTGATTTTTTTCATGCTAAAATCTATAAATATGGAAGTATAAAGCCATAAAAACTACACGAACTCTAGCAACTATAAACCTGTAAATATGGAGCTGTAAAATAGTGCAAAGCATGGCAGAAAGCTCAATTTTAACACAGGAGGGAAAGTGTGTGAAAACCACACAATGTACTTTCATCTACACCACACAGACTTCTTGTATTTTCTCTGGAAGAATACAAAAGACTGGATGTATGTTTAACATCGAGTAGTCAGGATGTCACAGAAAAGGATGAGCAGAGTACAATGATTTGCACAATTTATTTTGCCTTGAATTATCTAGATTGACATATGAATTTCTCAAACTTCCTGGGTAGTAGAATCAGCCATGTAAGCAGGGCTTAAAAATGAAAAATTCAGTACATATTCATCTTACCACACATCAAGTTCTCTCTACAGCATTGCTTTAAGTATGAATATTCACTGGTAAAATTGCAAGGGATTAAATTATACTATTAGTGATGCATGGGTTCATTTGGTATTACCAGTAAGCTATAAAAATGTCAATGCAAGGATGAATAAATGAATAAAATAGGAAAATTTTCATAAATCCTACTGTCTTTGATATAAAAAGTAAGCATTGAAATCTTAAGACTGTTTCTTATCATGTGATTCCCATTACCCTATAGAATTATTTTTCAAGTCATTTACAGGCACTCTAAAACAACCATTAAGACTTTTCAAAGTAGCTGCAGCATGCATATCATTTAAAAATTGCTTACTAATTTAAAGCAAAATCTTTAACGATGTTTATTATTAAACATTTTATATTTATTCCCATGAATTTGCTAGAACTGTGCCTCAAAACTTCAATGCATGTTTCTCTGCCTGCACAAAGTTGAAATGTCACTCACAATGCATCTCTTGGTGCACTTTGCTTTTCAAATGAAATTCATACACCTGAAACATGCCTGTATACATACTTATGAACACAAACGGAAAATGATACTAGGACAGCACCTCCGCACTAGGACATGCCAGGCTCGCGCAGACTGGTGGATTCTGAGGAATCTCAGTGGTGATTTCCGTAGTGCTTGTACCAGTTTGCAAGCCCACCAACAAGGAAGAAGGGTTTCTTTTGCTCCTCACCTTCTCCAGCACTTGCTGTGTTTTGATTTCTTGATGGCAACCATTCTTTCCAGTGTGACACAGTCTCAGTGTTGCTTTAATTCACATTTTTAGAATGAACAGTAGTAACATTGAACATTGCTTCATGTATTTATTGGCCATTTGCACTTCTTCATTGTGAGACATGTCTATGCATTTGCAATGCTCATTTTTAAAAAAAATGGGAGGTATAATATATTTGAGTTCTTTCTATATCTAGATTTTATTTCTTTGTCTAAGAAATAGATGGCAAGCTTTTTTCCCATTCTGTAGGTTGTCTCTTCACTCCCTTGGTGATTTCCTTTGCCATACAGAAGTTTTTTAATTTGATGTGATCCATTTGTTGATTCTTAGTAGTATTTCTTGTGTGACTGAGGTACTATTTGAAATGTCTACTCATGTTTATTTATTCAAGACTTTTACCTATTTTGTCTTCCATCAGATTCAGTGTTTCTGTTTTGATATTTATATATTTGATTCATTGTGCTGTTAGTTCAGCTCATCATGAGAGATATAGGTCTACATTCAATCTTTAGCACGTAGATACACAGTTTTCCCAACACAATTTGTGAGACAGGTTGTCTTTCCTCCAGCAAAAGTAAGGTAGCTGACTGTGTCTAAAGTTGGTTCTGCATCCTCTACTTTGTTTCACTGATGCCCATGTCTTTTTTGTTGTTTAATACCATGTTGTTTGCATCATTGTTGCTTTATGCTATAACTTGAAGTGCAGGGCTGTGATACCCCCTGCCTTGACTTTGTTCCTCAGAATTGCCTTTGCTCTCCTGGGTTTCTTCTGGCTTCACATGAATTTTAGATTTTTTTTCCAGCTCTGAGAGAAATTCTGTTCGTATTTTGATTGAGATTGAATTAAATCTGTGAAACAGTTTTCTGTGTATGACCATTTTGACTGTATTGGTTCTGCCTATCAAGAACAAGGAATATCTTTTATTTTTCTGGTATCATATTGGTTCTCCTTTTTCAGATCACTCTGGTTTTCATTGCAGAGGTCTTTCATTTCCTTGGTAGATTAATTACCATTTCATTTTTCTTGATATTATTGCAAAATATATTGTTTCCCTAATTTCTTTTTGGTGAGTTTACTGCTAGTGGACGGGAATGCTAGATTTTTGAGTGTTGTCTGTGCATCCTGCTATGCTTATGAATTTTGTTATTAATTTTTGAAGTATTCTAGTTGAGTTTTGGGAGTCTTCAATGCAGAGAATTGTGTCACAGGCAAATAGTCATAATATATCTTCTTTCTTTCTTTCTTTCTTTCTTTCTTTCTTTCTTTCTTTCTTATCCATATCTATTTTATTTCTTTCTCTTGCCTATTTTCTCTGCCCAATGTTTCAAGAAATATATTTAAGAGGGGTTCTAACAGCAGACTCCTTGTCTCGTTCCTCATTTTAGAAGGAAACTTTTGTCCTTTTAGTATGATACTGGCCATTTCATAAATGGGTTTAATCAGATTGAGATAAAGGCCTCCTGCACTACTTTCTTCAGCATTTTTATCATGAACTGATGTTGGATTTTTGCAAAACCATTTTTCTGCATCTACTGAGATAATAATGTGATTTTTTTCTTACTTGGGTTCATGTGCTGTATTACATTTGTTGTTTTGTGTATTGTATTGTGTGATATACTATGGCCCCCCAAGTCCATATGGGGCTGAGTTATTGGTTTGTTATTGGTTTGCTGTCTGGCGCGGGGATTGGCAATGTAAGTGCTGCACCCGGCCAGGGGTGGAGCTGACATACAGTGTAAGGGAAGGCGGGTCTTCCCCTTCTGCCTTCTCTCTCTCGCCAGTGTGCGTTGCAGCTTGCAGCCACCATGAACTGCAGCCCCGCCAACCCATGCTGACTTGGAGCCAGTTAAATGTGGACTGAAACTCCCAAGAAACTGTAAGAATAAACCTTTCCTTCCCTAATTTTGGGCATCAGGTGTTTTGTCTTGGTAACGAGTAAAAAGTAACTAAGACACATATGTTGATCCATTATTGCATCCCTGGAATGAATACTACTTGGTCATGATTTAGATCTTCTGATGATTTGTTTTACTATGTTTTCTTATGTCTTATTGAGGATTTTGCTTCTATGTTCATTAAAGAAATAGGCCCATAGTTCTTTTTTTTGGTTAGGTTCTTTTCTGGTTTTAGTATCAAGATAATGCTTGCTTCCAAAAACAAGTTTTAGAGTACTGCTTCCCTTAGATTTCATTAAAGAGTTTGAGGAGTATTTGCAATAGTTCTTCTCCAAAGTTCTTATTGAATTCAGCAGTGAATCTGCTGGAAACCATGGTTTTATTAGTTGGTACTATTTTTATTATTTGTTCAGTTTTACTAAATAATACTGGTTTTCTCAGGATTTTATATCTTCTTGGTTCAAATTTGGTATTTCATATGTCTCTAGGAATATAGTTATTTCTTCTGAATTTTCCATATTATTAGAATAAAGGTTTTTCAAAGTAGTTACCAATGATCTTCTTGGTTTCAGAAGAATAAATTTTAATTTTGCTCTTTTCATATCTAATTTTATATATTTAGGGCTTTTCATCCCTTATTTTGGTAAGACTGGCTAAAGGTTTGTCTATCTTGTTTAATTTTTCAATGACATGCTTTGATTCACTGATTTTTTGTAATTTTTCCTCAATTTCATTAATTTCTCCTGTGATGTTTATCATTTCCTTCCTGATTCTAGGTTTGGATTTGGATTGTTCTTATTGATCTATGTTGAGGAGCATCATTAGGTTATTTTTTTTAGCTTACTCTGTTCTTTCAATATGGATTCATCACTATGGATTTCCCAATTAGTACTCATTCGTTGTGTCCCATAGGTTCTAGAACGTTTTAATGATTTTATCATTTAATTTCAGGAGCTATAAATTCTTCCTTAATTTCTCCTGTGACCCATAGATTATTGAAGAGGTTACTGTTTAATTTTCATGTGTTTGCATAGCTTCTGTAGATTTCACTGCCCTTGCTTTCCAGTTTCATTGCACTCAGACGTGATAATATGCATACGATTATTTCAATTCTTTTGCATTTACTTTATGGGTGAACATGTGGGCTACTTTGTTGAGAGTCCTGTGTGCTGTCGAGATGAATATGTATTCTGTTGTAGGATGAAACACTTATAGATATCTATTAAGTCATTTGTTTGAAAGCTTTATTCAGGATTCATAGTTCTTTGCTGATTTTTGTCTAGTTGATCTGTCCATTTGTGCTGGTGAAGTATCGAGGTCCCCTATTACAGTTGTGTAAGTGTCCACTTGGTTTTTCATGTCCATTAATGTTTGTTCTGTGAAGTGGGGTATGTAGATTTTTGGTGAAATTATGTTTTTAATTGTTATTTCTTCCTGTGTAACTGTTACCTTAACCAATATACTGACCTTTTTGTCTCTTCTCATCAGTTTTGGCTTGAAATCTACTGTCTGAAATTAGGGTCATTGCTTCTGTTTTATTTTTGTATGCTTTTCTGGATTCCTGTTACATGGAATATTGTTTCTCACTCTTCTATTTTTAATCTATGAGATTTTTATGAATTAAATATGTTCCAGCACACTATATATCATTGGGTATTTTTTGTGATCCACTCTACAATCTGTGTTTTGTGTTTGGGGAATCAAGACCATCCAGACTGAGACTTAATCCTGTGGTTGCATTATTTTCCTGGTGCTGATTACCTTATTTCCCTCCTTTTCTTAACTTCTTATCCAGCCAGGTGAATTACTTCTTTCTGGCTGATTGGCATTGTTGACTTCTTTGTCTCTTTCTAGGAGATCCTTGAGAATATTTTGTAATGCTGCTTTTGTGGTCATGAATTTTTGAGGTGCTGCTTGTCTTAGAAGTTTCTTTATTTTTCCATCAATTTTGAAGGAAAAAACTTTACAAGATGCACAAGTCAGAGTTAAAAAGTGTTATCTTTTGGATGTGAAACACTTCAAACCCTCCTGGCCTTTAAAACTTGCGTAGGGAAGTCTTCTGTAATTCTGATTGTTTTATATGTATATGTGATTTATTTTTTTTCTCTAACAGATTTTAAGATTCTTTTTCCCCTGTGATAGGCTTCTGTACTTTGAACATAATGTGATGGCAAGGCTTTGGTTTGGTCATGGTTATTTGCAGTTTTGTATGTCTCACTTATCTTTACGTTTACCTCTTTCCCTATGTTTGATAAATTTTTTGCCATTATTTCTGTGACATTGTTTTTCATGTCATTTGTGTGTCTTTCATCTTTTTACTTACTCCAATTACTCTTAGATTACTCTTGTTTGAGTCACTGAGGACCAGTTGGATCCATTTTTCTCATTCTCCTGTTGCCTTTAACATGTCTTTAGGCAACTGGTCTTTGACGGCATCATTGTTCTATAATTGTGTCCCCACGGTGATCACTTCTGCTACTCTTAATCTAATTTTTAATCTCTTTAATTTCTAATGGAAACTTTTTCATGGACTCTAACTCTTTGATAAAGTAGTCACTTATTTTTGTATCATTTTGTTTAGCTCATCTAACATTTTACTTGTGCTTCTGAAACTGTGAAATGAACTGTCCTATGGCTGCTCTAAGACCTGGGTTCAAACGATCAACCCTTCCATGCAATGATACCCAACCAAGCACTCTCTCCACGGGTGTGATGGGTTCTTGGGTTGGAGCCTGTTGACAGCCCTTGCCTGTCGAAGGACTCACGTGGGAACAGAACACTGTGCTCTTCTGCACATCTCAGCCCTCATCAGTCTGTGTCCTATGCTGCGTTTCATCCTGAATCCCTCTGGAGTCCTCAGCTTTCACACTGTGTCTGTAGATTTGGCCTCCATTTCCCATGAGTCACCAACCTAGAGGCAGGGAGACAGCACAGATGGTCCCTGTCCTTCTCTGCATTGCTTTATGACTCTTCGATATCTTTGAAGGTTTTAATTTTCCCATCAGATCCTTCCTGGTTCCTGGGGATCTACTTCCTTCTCTCTTTATTTTTTTCCCTCAAGTTGTTATTTTCTAGTGTCTGAATGCCACGTCTCAGAGAGGCTCAGCTCTTGTTACTTACCTCTCTGACATTTTCCTGAAAGTTCTTTATGAAGATTTTATCATTCCTATTTTATAGATTTAAAAATGCAAAATGTAGTTTGCTCTCAACATCTGTAAATTGAGTGTGCACTAACTTTTAATGAAACCATAACTTTGTGACTAGGGGAAAACTCTCCTCTTAGTCATCCAGTAAAATTTATTTGAAAGATAGGATCAAAATGTCATATTGTACCTGCCTACTTTACAATTAAAATATCAGAACTTTGCAGGATATGTATCGCATATTAGCCCGCAGCTACTCCAACTCATTTTACTTTCATACCTATTATTCATGGGTCCTCAGGATCCATATAATTAATATTGTCTTCATAAAATTTTTAATTGTAAACATACTATGTATATATCTGTAACATACAAAACAAAATTAATTTTCAAAGCACTTTGGACAAAGTTCCTTACAGCACAGATTGCAAACTGGGATTGCTACAAACATCACATTGGAGAGCACTGGGTTCCGTCCTCGCTGCAGGGAACATGACTTACCTTTTTCTTTGGCTCCTGTCAGTAAGTTGTCTGGGCTCTTCTAAAACAGGACTCTGCATTTCCAGGATTCTACTGGAAGTTTTCCTGCTTTTATAGGTTCTTTTTCAGTAGCCATCCTGGAATGCAGATTTTCCTCAATTAACTGCATCCCAAGGTTTTAAATAAAATCAAGATATTTTATTAGTTCACCTCATTGTAACAAACTGGTACAATATCTCAGAGTTAACATCTGACACTTTTAAAATAGCTAAAACTTGCCATTGGCCAGTGGTTGATTCTCTTGGATGTTGAATATAATACATATTTTCCATCTAAAATGTCAACTCCAGATTTTATGTCATTATAGAAGTGAATAATTTCACTATTTTTGGTTTCTATGTCAACAGAAGTGCTGTGTTGCACACTTAAAATTAATATGACACTTTTACTCTTTTGCTGGTACTTATGAAATTAATGTGCTGATAGCAGAAAACTCAAAATACTGATGACTTAATAGTTTGCTTTCTATTTGGTAAAAATTCAGGTGATCTAACCCTATTATTTTTTCAAAGTGCCTATATAACTCAAGCTTTTAAATTCAGATTGTATGGTTTATCTACCAATTTGTCATTTTAGGGAGACTTGGTCATCTGTGTAAGGCAGATGAAGGATGAGTAACTCTTGGTCAGGCTACATAAGAGGGGGGCCAGAGATTTGCAGGAGTGGTACCTATGAACATGTTTGGAACTGCAAAATCTCCCCAACATCTCAGACTTCCTGAGTGTACCCTTCAACAATGGACCCTGGAGGGCTGGATGCACCTTTATTTTGAGAACACTCCGGATTCATCCCTTTGGTTATCTTCTGTTTTTCCACGCTCAAACAGGGATGCTGAGCAAGCTATGGGCACATTAGTCTTCACCTAGTGTGAGATATCAAAACGATGCAAAATAATCTCATAGTAGGTGAAGAAAATTTAACCAAAATAACTTTTCACACAACTCAAATTATTTTATCCAAATTGTCACTTAATCAGCCTTCACTAACACTCTTCATTCAGGTATATAATATGGATCAAATGTAAATATGAATAAAATCGATTTTTTATGTCCTCTAATCCAAAATGACATTTGTATCTTTGATACCACCACTCAACAATGGCAATAGTTCTCAGCTGCAGAAGAACACATTTTTAAAAAGTAACTTATTACATAGCTGATGTCTTGATTTTTAAAAAGTATTCATTATTTTTCTTTCCTTTTTCCCTAAGGCTTTATATGTATATGAATAAAATGATAGCTAAGCTTGAAGTGCTTTTAACCATAAAGCTAATGACAATCATTAAACACTTCTTTCTTTTCTCTTCTGGTTTATTTTTTATTTTTTATTTTTTAACTATTTGGTCTCTAAGAAACATTGTCCTCAATTTTCTAAGGTATTTCTGTTTCACCTTTAGAAAATTTCATTTTGTAGTATAAACTAGGTTATAACAACTCATTTTTTATTATGTACATTGTCTACACACATTTGTTCATGTGTTGAAAGGCAAATTCAGTTTAACTTTGAAATCAAGTATGAAAAACAGGAAAATTTACTGCTGATCAATAAACTAGCATAATCCAATCACAAAAGTGATTTAAGCTACTAAAACAACTTTGTTGGTTTGATTTCTAGAATATTCAAGCTTACATAAATGCTAATAAAACTCCATCATATAAGAATTTATAATAGTAACTATTTTTCTATCAAAATATTGACATGGAGGATTATCTCTTCAAAAATAAGTACAGTATTAAAAATAAACTAAATAAAAATATCTGACTGTAATTGATTAAAAATATTAAAAATGAAATCTATTATGTTAAATTAGATATTAATGTGTCATAAAACACTGCTATGCTGTGAAGAATTTGAACTTCATTAACCACAAAATGGTGGAAAAGAAAACCCACCTTCATCTGGAATATCCTCATTCTATCTAAGAAAGTATATATTTTATTGTAGTTAATTAAATGCACACTGAGATTCATGTAGTGAGTAAGTTTTAAGGTATATTTTTGAACTTGAAAACACCAATTAAAAAATCAGTACCCAAAGCCTTAATTGGGACTTTTGGATACATATAGCACATTCAAGAGAGGAAATTTTTACATAAATTTTCAAATTTATTACTCACTTGGAATTTTTTTTCCATGACCCAAATGAAAGTCAGGGCATTCAAGGAGATATGCTAACAACCTCATTCTGTAGCTAAATAAAACCCTGCAGGCACAGTGGTTCTCAAGTCATCTAGGTTAACTGATGGAAACGAGAAATAATTTCCAAAGGTTGTTGGGTTTTTTAGCCACATCAAATTATTGGAAAATTGATTATTCATAACTTCAAAAACATTATGAACAAAACCCAGGGTCTCCCACATGTTATACATGTACTCCACCTCACCTCCAGCCCACATTTCTTGACTTTTCTTTTATTCTTTTCTTTTTTTGTTATGAAGACCTAGGTAGAAAATATTTTATTTATTTTCCCCAATTCACTGTGGAGAATTTCAACACAAATCTAACACACCTTGATTTGATTTGCCACATTCTTTCCACTACTCCTTATTGCTTTGGAGCCTCTTAAAGTCACCTACATAAGTATGGAGTTAGATTTAGAAGATTTTGGACCTTGTTTACAAATATTCTTAAAAACTGGATACTGAAAAAAATGCTATTCTAGATGGAGTCTAAATAATGTCAAAAAAGGTTCATTTTGGCTTACGGTTTTGAGGACTCAGTCCATGATGTTTGGCCCTATTACTTTGGGCCTCTGATGATAAATCATGGTGGAACTATGTGCTGGAGAAAACTTCTCACCTCGTGACCAGAAAGCAAAGGTGAGAAAGAAGGAGGGCTGGATACCATTAAAGCCTTCAAGGGCATCTCCCAGTGCCCTGCAGGCATTCACCTGGGTCACAGCCCTCAAAGGGGTCCCCCGCCTCACAGTGGGCCATGCTGAGAATAAAGCTTGTAATCCTGGGCCTTTCAGGGACACAGATGAGTCTGCTATAATGGCAATAATTTACATTATTTTAATAGGAACAATATCTTGCTTAATATACACAAACATTCTTCATAACACTTTTACTGAATTAATACATTTTCCCTTCATTTGTACTGGTAAAAGAACTGAGACAAAGAGGCTAAGTCATCTCTGATAGTCATGAAGTTAGAAATGACAGGGCCAAGAATGAAATCCAGTGATCTGACCGGAAGTCAGTGCAGTTAATTCTTTGCATGCTAATAACCACTCACTGTAAAAAAAAGATCCCATTTTCTAAAATTTAAAAAAATACTTTCATTATAATTTTATTATTATATAGATACTAATATTTCTACATCAACATTTTTACAATTTATATATTAGGAAGTAGGATTTTAAATTACGAGTTACTTCTGATAGTCTCACTTCTTGGAAGTGTTAAAATTTTTAGCACTAATCCCTCCCTCTTTATAGTGAACAGATAAGTAGAATTTTTATGACCACAAATCATGTTAACATTACATTATTTTTACAAAAATGAGTAGTAGATCTAGGTTGCAACATTATGCCTTTTCTCCTTCTTTTATTGCATTATTTAGCATAGATTAATGTAATTTCCTTTTGCTGAAACACAAGGAGCTCATAGAACACAGCTGCATTAGTAACAGAATAATCTTCTGATGCAACAGTTGAGCATTGTTATTGGGCAGGAATGAGTGTCGTATGTGTGGAACAGCATCATTCCCACTCACAGCAAATTGGTACAAGGCACTGCTCTGGCTGGCTGTCTTCCTTCCACAATAGAGATGGTGTAGTAACACTGCTTGAGAAGAGAGGTTTGCTTTTATTTGAACAATGGCAAAGAGGCTTGATACATTGCGTCAGCTTGAGAAGTCTAGAAGCTTAACTAAGTAATTCAGCAGTTCAGCCTCCTGGAGTGTAGGGAACATGCCCTTACCACTCTAGGGTGTTGTTCGTTGTGTCAACTTGAGAAGACTAGAAGTTTAGCTAAGAGACTCAGCAGGGGCCAGGGTCCTCTCTTTGTAAACATTCTAAGTCTGTGCAAGAGGAGACCATGGAGATGGTGTGAGTGCTACCCTTACCTGAGGATGGGTAGCCTGCATACAATATAAGAGAGGAAAAGAGGCTTGATTCTCTCTCTTTTTGCTCTTGTTGCATTTATTGTCTTCTACCTCCTTGAACTGTTGCTCCTCAGCCACACCACTCCATCTTGGAAGCAGCTGATTGCAGCCTAAAACCTCCACAAACTGTGAGCAAAGTAAACCTTTTATTCCTTAGTACTAGGCATCAGGACTTTGTCTCAGCAATGAGAGAAAAGTAACCAAGACAGACACATCTGTGTTACTACCAGAAAAATCAAATCCAATAGTTGAGCATTATTAATAGGGCAAGAAAAAAGTATCATAGTCTCGGAACACCTTTCTTCCCACTCACACCAAAGTTGTACAAGGCACTGTTCTGACTGTCCATCTTCCTTCCACAACTGGTTTCCTTGGAAATGGTGTAGTAACATTGCTTGGGAAGACAGATTCACTTTTATCTACTCTATGTCCAAGAGAGTTACTGTGAACATTAATCCTGGTGTCAACTTATTTGGGTTAAGAAAGGACTAGAAGACTAGAAGAGGATGATCCTGGGTGTATGCGGGTGGCCAAGGAGGGTCACTGTGGGTACTCTGTCTGTTCCCCAGCCTCTTCCAGTGAGACAATCTTCCCAGCCACTGTTAACTAAGCAGCTTTGCTCATCATGCTTTTCCTTCATGATGTTTCTGGTCAGGAGACCATGGACTGAATCATTTTAAAACATAAGCTAAATTAACCCTCTCTTCTTGTAAGTCGTGGCTGTCTAGTGTTGTTCCCAGGGATATGGAAGATGGCCAATTCAGTCCCCTTCACCTGAAAACTCCTTATAAGTGCTTATTAGACAGAGAAATAAAAATCTCCACATCATTCTTGATATTCTCAAAAGAGAGATCTTATTTTGATTCTAGTTGGTCTCTGGTAATTGGGTACACATAAAAATTAAAAAAGAAGTGCAGAAATATCTCAGTATTCAAAGTCTGGGGAGCACCACAGTGAACAACTAAGGTCCCTGGAAAGGTTTACGAGAATCATGGAGAGTACTCAGGGCAGAATAAAGAGTGTGCCTATGTCCTCGGACTGGGGGACAAAATTCTGTGGAAGGGATTAGGTACCAGCTCTGTGAAAATCAAGTACAACTGATATGTAGGCATATGGCTTATCTGGCCCCAAATGTCTGGCTCCTTCTTTGATACAGGAAGTTACAGTATTCACTTTTTTAAAAACCTGAATTATGGAAAATTTCACTACCATCTGTGTTCCCAGTTCTTAGCAGGTTTGGGTGGTCATTTTGGCCCTCAAGTGTTTTTGACAGTTTCTACTTATACTCACATATGAGTAAGGGCCAGATCTTTAATTTGTAAATATCCCTCTTGTTCACTTATGAATGTTCCTCTATCTACGATACTTCATATCATAGGAAGAAATGGAAAATGAAGTTGAGCTTTGTGGAGGAAATTAAAAAAAATAAAATCCTGAAGCTATAATCATAGTATTCATATATCTACTCCTGCTTTTATTTCTCTCCAGAAGTTTTAACTTACTAGTTCTTCTGTTAACAGAAAACTAGTGGCATATTTCTGATCAGTCGAATTATAGATTGGCACAATTACCAATGACTCCATGTACTATTCAAAAAACAACAGCAAAAAATTCCTTACAACTTCACAGTATTTTGAAGTGTTTGCCTTCTCTCCAATTTGATTGCTGTTGCTATCAGTGTACAAAATTATCATGAGTTTAGTTCATTAATTTGCAATGGAATATTTTCTAACTTTTCTAAATAACTCATTGAAAATGCAAAGAATATACACACACAAACACACCCCGATGGTAATATCTGTCTGAATATACGAATAATACCTAGAGGTAGAGCATTAAAATCTGATTAGGAAACTGTCCTAAATATAATGCTATTTTTTCACTATTTCAAGAATCTACAGTTGCTACATGCTTAAAAGAAATGTTCTCAATGCTTATCACCCCTCTCAGCATTAGTGCCATATAGTATTTCCCTAAATAATTGTGAAATGGGGGCATCGTGCCAGGCTTAAATCAGTTTCATGTATATTTTAACTTCTGATGCAACCTTTCAAAAGACAAAAAATTATCATTTCAAGGAAGCATTTATGATGAAAATTTACCACCTGCATTCTTGATCTTTTGTGCTCCTTCATTTCATAGCTGTCCATAGGAGAGTCTTTAATCATTCTGAAAAGTTGAAGCATTGAGCGGAGGCCACTACTGAGTCACTGTAACAGATTATCCTTGAAGCTGTCAATGTGTGTGAACAGCTCTTGCTATTTACTCCTCTGGATTTGATCATTTTGTGCAGAGAAATTAACAAAATGACCTTGTGAGCTCATTGTCCTTAGCAGACCCAGTCTCTCACTTTTCTAACAAAGGAACTAGGCAGTTCATTGGCAAAGACAAAATATGGGGTATGAGTTTTTGTCCTAATTTGCATTCCTAGTAGAAAAGTTCTAACATGATCTTCTTATCTATAAAAATTAAAAGACCCTCTACACTATGTTACAGAAGGTGATTAATGTATTATTTCTTATGTATAAAAACAATCACCCAGCCACCATCTACTGCACAAAACACAGAGGATGCAGGTAATCCATTCACCTAACCTGGTCTCCGGGGCTCCAGAAACGGTGATGCTGCCATGCATGGACTGTGAATAGTGGGTGGAGGCAGAAAGCACGAATTCACCTTGCCTAACACAGATTGTGGTGTTCAATATGTTGAATGCATAGATGACTCAAAGGCATGTGACTTGTTAATGAGCTCTCTATATAGATGTATTTTATTTCCAAACACCATGCAGTATAAGACATAGTACCCACTATATATTATATAACAAAGTACAAGTTTAACACAGAAAAAATAGCTTAGAATATAGACTGAAAGATAATGCCAAAAACATGACTGTTTAACAGAGGTAGGGGTTTCTCCAGATAGGATGGGAAAGGAATTGAGGGGGAAATGTGAGGTGGCCCTGGGACATAACTCTGAGTCTATTTGTATAAACCTTGGAAATGAAAAGCCACTGTGGTCTCCCAAGGTCTGGTTAAGTAAACATATTGTCATGAAGTACGTATTTTCTCTCGGTTATTTTACCATAGTTTTGCCTCTTAGAGTGTTTCTACAACGTATAAATTATTTCCAGTAAATTTGTTATGAAATAAATATTGGCTACAGGAAAGTTTCTTCTTAGGAATACTAAAAAAATAGTAATTGGTTGCTGTAATTAAATATAAAGTCTTGCAAAGTATTTTTTTTAACAGGTTCTAGTCCTTTGCAGACATTCAATATTGAGCAGCATTGAGCAGATGATTGGTGTGGGTGGTTCTTCCACATGACTGGGGGTCCTTCCACATTCTTATGCAGAATTAAAAGAATTCATGAGTCTATTCATGAGTGAATACCAAGTCACTGAAGACTCAGGAAGAGCGAAGTGATGAAGATTGACTGGCAGAATTACTACTCATGGCTCACCCTGGTCTCCAGTGTGCTCCGTGGATAGATATTTAGTGAATAGCACATATAGAAACTGCACCTTGAAAATTCACCAAGGTAGTTAGTGTTCACGACACTTATGTAGCAATTACCTAGCTCTCTATTTATTTCTCTATATGTAATCCAAAAAATTGGAGCAACCTTTAAATTCTACCTGCTTGATGGAGTCTCTGTCATCAAATCTCCACTTCATAGGCAAGGGAGACGCCTGACCCAGTGGAAATGCAGCGTTGCATGTAAAGTCCTGAGTTCAGGAACTCACAGTCTAAAAAGCATTCAATAAACTTTATTCTTACTGTTTTTGTTGGGGTTACACTCATCTACAACTATTATCATTTTAAAAGAATTCCGACCCAAAGACTCTTTTTAAATTATCTTCTTCTATTGTAATATTTCAGACACACAACTTAATATATATATGTATATATATGCACAGGTTTATGTACAAGATAAAATAAATATAATGGTTAATGAAGACCCAAATTCTTACCACTAGCTTAAAAAATATTACCAAAGGAGCTCTCAACAACTTGCTCATACACCAACTGAATATTCCCGTTGCCTTTTCACCGGGATACTTGCTTATGTCTTTCACCTATTCTTTGAATCAAGTTTATTTTTATTTCCTTAATAATTAATATGTGGGCTAGGAAATTAGCTCAGTGACTCAAACAACTGCCTGGTAAACTGCAAGGTCATTAGTTTGATTCCTGGTACCAAAAAAAAAAAAAATTAACAGATATTCTTTACATATTTTAAATATAAATATGCTAATTGTTACCTCACTCAAATTATCTTCTGCCAATTTACAGTTTATATTTTTAAACATTTTAATAATTTATTTTGATAAGCAGAAGTTTTTAATTTTAGTGATCAGAATATATCACTCTTTCCCTGTATGATTTATTCTAAGCATAATGATTTGATCCATTTACTTTTATTTATCTACTTTTTGTTGGAGTACAACAAATTGAGCCCAGAGCCTTTACACTGTTGTGTCCCCAGTCCTTGGATTATTATTAATTTTTATTTTGGGACAAGACCTCACTTAGTCATTAATTTGCTCAGGTGGCACTGGAAATTTGCCCTCCTTCCTCAGATGGCCCGGTCCTGGGATTACTGGTGAGCATCACAGCACGTCACTAGATACAATTGTTTGAAGAAATCATTCTTACTCTGAGTTTCATATAATCCCATGTTTATTCACATGATTTGCTAAGAACCAATCAAATATGCAGCTCTGGTTGTGTGTGTGTGTGTGTGTGAGTGTGTTCTGCTTTGTGTCTTGACACAGGACCTCCTTGTAGCGTCCGTATCAGCCTTGTCCTTGTCACATAGCCCAGGCTGGTCACATACTCAGGACACTCCTGCCTCAGTCTTCCAAGTGCTGGGGTCACACACAGGGACCCCCACCCCAGGCTTACGTGTGTGGCACTCTTACAGCACTGCAGGTGCAATGATAAATTAGCTTCAGCAGTTAGTTTTTCAGACTTGTATCATGAATATGCCTGAAAGTGAATTTCTCACTAAATTACAATATACCTCTGTAACAGATGAAGTATTCCTGGATCACAAAAGGGTTGCTATGCACGTTCCCTTTCTCAATGTATCTTTTTCAAATCTTCTGTCAATATCGCACACTTAATTATGATGGCACTCAGTAAGCTTTTACACTCTGTATGCAAGTCTTTCTGGTATGTCTTCATCAATATTTTGTATATTCTGAACCCTTTGTTTTAACAGATAAATTTGAGATCAGATCATAAAGTCCCAAATGAATGTTCAAATTTTAATGAGAATTGCATTTTACTATAAATCAATTTGGGATGAATTGGCCCATTTATGATAGCCATGAACATGGAGTATTTTTACTTCTTTTAGTTCTTTAAAATGGTTTTCTGCCTAACTATATTTAAAAATACCTTGCTCTACTTTATGCATAATCCCTAGGTGATATCAGTATTTATGTAAGTCATAGTGCAGATTTCATTTAAATATTTTCTCATTGTGTTCGTGTGGAGAAATTCAGACAATTTTATACGTGGTCACCTTTTAACTCATGTTAATTCTAATGTTTTTCTATAAAATAGTATTTGTATGTAAGTAACCATATTGCTGAATAATTACACGTGTAGCATATATAACATATATATATATATATAATTTTATACAAATACATATCATGTTTCCTTGATTTTTTATGATGGCTGTAGACTTATGCAATAAGTATCTTTGTCTTGTTTCTGATGCTAAACCAAGTTTTCAAACATTTTACCCTTAATTATTTTACTGGTTTTTTGATAGCTCCCTGAAGGGAGATAAGACTTCTCATCTTTTTATATTTTATTTTGCATTATTTTACTGTCAGTTTTTCTTTCCTGAATGAGTATTTAATTTTACTGCATACCCTTACAGGACAATTGGGTTATGAATTTAGCTTTTCTCCTTTACTTTGTTAACAAGATATCTTAAAGATCATTTGGGAGATGCGACATTAAGCTGGCATAAAACGAAGTTCCAGATTTCTATAACAAAATATCCACAAACTGACAACATACAGAGGTTTATTTCTTATTATTCTGGAGGCTGTGGGTCTGGGTTCAAGGCTGACTCAGTGTCTGGTGAGAGTACTGTCTGGTCCAGAAGTGGGGCCAGTTTGCCTTCTGGCAAGTCCTTAGGTAGTGCATAGGCTGACCGTGCTAGAGGTCACATTTTTAAGGACACCGATCTTTTTCACAGTGGTTTTCCTTCATAACCTAATCACCTCAGGAAAAGAACATCTATGAACATTATCAAACCAATAATTAGGGTTCAACATATGAATTCTGGGGTACACACACACTCAGACTCTGGTGACCCCAAAACTCAGTACTCAAAGTACCAAAGGCTCATTTCTTGCTCACGATGCATCTACAGTGAATTGGCTGCAACCCTCTTCCGTGGAAACAGCTTCAACCTTAAACATGGTTTTGCGAGAGAAAGAAAACCAATCCTGGGAAACCTGGGCTGCCATCAGCACTCATACACTGTCAGCTGTCACAACTTCCATGCCTAAGACTGGGGTACTGTGATGGTTAGTGTAGCTCTTTTCCGGGATGGGAAAATGAATTCACAGGAGAGACGATGCTATCTAGCACAATGTTATTGAAGATATTTTCTGTTGTTGCAGCAGTACTGTAGTCTACTAATGCTCATTCATTTATAGTATTATTTAATCAATTCCGAATATAATGTGATAATATGTTTTCGATGAGTTTTCACCTATTTCCCTCAGTGAAATTGTCCCGTATCCTTAAACTTTTGGTAGGGTGGAGATCATATTTCTGTTCAAAGATCATAAAAATGCCTCCTGAAACTGATTGAGATTTTCTATAAAATTGGAATAGCCACTTCTTGGACAAAGTGATGGGGGCCAGAGTTTCCTTTGGGAATGATACTAAATTAGCCATTCCTTTCATGTTTATATGGCATATTTATGTTTTTTATTTTATCTAATTAATTAAAGTGACATTTAAATTTTATCTATTTCTAGTTATTTATTTACCTGTTAAAATGTATTGTGTCAAAATATTTTAAGGACCTCTTTGCTGCTTATGTGATTATATCCTACTGTTAGTTCATGTGAACTCCCATTTGCTCATTCTCTTCTTAGTTATTGTTGTTAAATGTTGAGAATTGTACTAGTCTTATAAAAGCACCTTATTTTTGTCCTTGTCAGTAGTATTTTTCTTGCTTCCAGTTTCATGAATTTCCCATCTTATGTTCATCATTTCTTGTCTACTTTTCTTGTGTACCTCTGCACTTGAATGCTAAAATCAAGTAATTTTTAGCCTTTACTCTTTTCTTAGATTTAAATCCATACTGATTTCAGTGGCTGACTTGTCTGGATGACAAGTCTTGAGGCCTGGGTGTGCAGCTCAGCAGAGAGCCTCCTTAGCATACGTGAGCTGACTTCCATCTTCAGCACCTCAAAAAATATTTGGTACTCTTCATTGTCGGTATTTCTGAATCATTATGAAATTTCCTGTCACTCTCTGTTTGACTCACACATTATTATGTCTTTGTGGTGCAAAATATGCTGAAGCTAAGTTTCCTTGCTATTTGTATTACTTGTACAATTGAGTCCACATTTATCAGCAGGACAGGTAGTCCAAGACCCCAGTGCATACCTAAAACTGCAGACAGGATTAAACACTGCATATACATTGTTCCTATGATAAAGTTCAATTTATAATTTAGGCACAGTCTGAGGTTTACAACAACTAAAAATAAAATAGAACAATTCGAACTCTATACTGCAATAAAAATTATGTGAATAAGCTTTCCCCCTCAGTGTATCCATTGTGCTATATTTATCCTTCTCCTGTGGGAATGGGAGACGAAGCAGGGTCCGTGCAGTGAGATGAGCTGGGATGAACTGAGATGAATGACCGCACAGGGAGACACAGTGTTTGGCCTTCAAAGATCCCGCCACGGAAGATCCAATAATCTGGATGTGGACTTAGTAACTAATGGAAGAGCAGTGTGGACACACAGGAAGAAGAGCATAATTCATGTCTTATGTAGGATGAAATAGGAAGACACTGAAATTCATACTATTCCAAATGGTGTGCAACTTACACTAAATAAATTATTTACCTGTGTAAACTTCCATTTAATAATTTCAGTTCCTAAAACTATGGAGAGTGAAGATGAGCGAGGGAGAGGACTACTGTACATTTTTCTAGTACTTGTTCTCTAGGGTACTAATTCCTTAGAATTTATGCTACATTTTAGTTCATGTAATCCTGAAGAAAAATTTTACGTGCGCTGAGGAAACATATGTTACTTACTTGGTGCACATTTTTCTATCAACATCTAATCAATCAAGGTTATTAATTACATTTACCAATTTTAGTTTTTGGCTTTTGACTTTTTTACTAAAGCAATTGTGTTAGTCTTCTAATGTCATGAAAACTTGTCAACTGATCCTTATCATTATACATCTTGTTAATTCATACATTTAAATATAGTATTAAGATGGATAAAATTTCCAAAAATTTTCAACCATATTTTTAAACTCTGTCTTGATATTTGAGCACTGTCACGTATTTATGTGCCATGTAACTTTCTAAGCTATAGATGTTCATTTTTTGTGTTTTTGCTCTATGTGAATTTATGCTTTAGGTACAATTTGTTGTTTTCCAGAGTATAAAGCCTGTTATAACAGAATATGACATAGAAAAATAACACAAGTTAATAGCAGACAGAAAAAGGAAACTACTGTGACAATGGAACATTTGAACTATTGTAAATCTGAAATGGAGGTCTTAATGTCTAAAAACTTAGAAATGTAGTAATAATAGAATACCAGTTGCAAAGCTTATTACCATCATTCTAAATTCTTAATATATGAATAATCTATTTAAATACTTACAAAAACCTGATAAGGGAGGGACTCTTTTCCAATTTTTAACAAAATAAGAGAATCGAGAAATCATCTACAATCTCGTGAGGACCGTGATATTAAGTAATAATGTTCAATAAGAAATTTTTTTGGTTTCTAGTTGAGGCATAGTTGACACATTTAGTAGATATTGACTATATGTCAATATTTGGTTAGTGTATCAGTCAGTTTTTAATCAAAGAACAGAATAGCCACCTGCAGAGTCAGGTGTGAAACACTACAGAACAGCCATCTGCTTGTTGGGGATCCAAAGACTCTAGTCAAAAATCAAAGGTCTGGAGCTCACTTTAGAGTCCTATGCAGAAGTTAAACACAAGGACAGAATGTTAAAAGATGTTATCAGAAAAGCAATGAATCACTTTTTAAGGCAAACCCATACAGTAGACGTCTCAACACAGACATTCAAAGCCAGAAGAACTTGGAGTGAAATGTTGTAAGACCCAGAAGAACAACTTTCAACCAAGGCTTATATAACTTGCAAAACTGTCTGACAAAACTAATGGAGAAATAAAATCTTTCTATGACAAAGAGCATCTAAAGAAATTCATGGTCACAAAACCAGCACTAGGAAAAATTCTCCAGGATATCCTAGAAAAAGAAAATGAAGGTAAAAATGTCAAAAAAAAAATAACAGAATGCAAACATAATGTAGATGAGCAGTTAAGTACAAGAAAGAGATTGGGAATAAGAAACAGGCAAACAAGGCGATGACAGGAACAAAGCAGTACCTACTGGTAATAATTCTGTACTGCAATTATCTCAATTTTTCAATCAACAGACACAGACTGGACCTATAATATTTTGCTGAGATTGTTCCCTTAGAAATGTTTCTTTCTGGGTAAAAAAGATGTGGTATTTTTATACAATGGAGTACTACTCAGCTATTAAGAAAGATTGCATTGAGATTTTTGTAAGTAAATGGTCACGACTTGAGACCATACTCGTAAGTGAGATAAATCAAACCCACATGTGTAAATACCGTAATGTCCCCCTAGTGTAAGAAATGGAAAAGTATATATGATCCAAAATCTATAATAAATACTATGTAAGGGTGAAGAACAGCTCAAAGAGCAAGAGTAACTGGGAAGGGAAAAGGCGGAAAGAGAAAAGGGAAGAGGAAAAGATATAAACCTGTATATATGTATATGTAAGATAACTAGAATGAACACACTGTTGAATTTATTCGTTGTTGAGAAAGAACAGTTAATGCTCATATGATTAGATTAATTTTACATGTCTATATCTGTTAATGTAAGTACCCATTTTAAAGATAACGATGCGCAATATTGCAAGCATTGTCAAGTTTCTGTCATCCGATTTTGTAAACCTGCAATGTTACTGCAGTGTATTTACTCTAGTCGTTTGTTTGTCTCTTTTGCTTGTTGTTTTTGTTTTATATGTCTTTTTTTCCGTTTTTTTCTTTGCTAAAAAAAAAAAAAAAAGAAACAGTTCTTTCTGTTGATTCTTCAGTGTTTCCTAGGAAGAGAGTTATCTAGACGTCTTTAATGACATGCGTTCATCACACATTCCTACCCACTCTCAAGCTAAACTACTTTTCATCATCTTATATCTCTTTAGTTTAACTTTGACCGAAAACTGTTTACATAGAGCAAGATTGAGATAACATTTTTAGCCAACGTGAGCTACAGTTACACTTAAATCTTCACATTGTAAGTACAAATAAATCTCAAATATGTTGTCACACTGATGAAAAAGAAAAAAAGAAAGAAGGGAGAGACAGAAGAGAGAGACAGAGCGACAGAGAGAGAGAGACAGAGACAGACAGAGACAGAGACAGGAACCGCTCACTGAACTGGGAGTTTCAGGTCTGAATGCTGAGGGACCTGGCATGCAAATATTGAAACTGCATCCTTTTCTTAGGTCTGTGTTAATCTTACCTGAGCTGGTGTTATTAGGTAACTAAAACATGATTCTAAGTACTCTGCAGTCTAAGCATATGCTTTCAGTAACTTTCTTAATGTAATGCATTTGTTTATTTTTCTTTTCACATGTGTTTAATCGAAAGTTCCATCTAGTCACTTGGCCAAACTGTAAACATTAACAAATAGCACCTGTCTTTGGAATCAAGCAGAAGTGTGATCATCTTTCTGTTGAGTATGCTTTATCTCCAATAAGCACTTCTTTAATGGTGCTTTTGTTTGGAATGCTCAGTTTATTCTCTTTTGGATTGATCTTTTCTCTTTAATTTTTCCCATTAGTGTCACACACTGGTGAACATATGTTTTCTTCATATTCACCAGGACACTTTTATTTCCTTTAAGGTTCACATTATTAGCTGAGTGTGGGCTGCATAGACCTGTGGGAAGTCACCATCTTGGCTGGAATTACTTTACCTCAATGCACCCTTAGCTATTATAACGTTTCTACTTTAGTGCTGAGGGTTCTTCAGAGACAGTGGCATTAAAAAACAGATCATTGAAATGAGCTGGCAATAGAATATCATTGTCCCTGAACACTGGCTTAATAATAAAAATTTTCAAAAATACATTATCGCCTTGTACTTAGAGACATGTGAGCAGGCTTTCCTAAACTGCTGTTGCTGTTATTGCAGTGGGAAATGGGAAAATAGAAAGGAACTAGTTTAAATAATGCATGCTTCTCATAAATTTTAAAATCTATCCATTGGCCAATAGACATTAATTCAAGTCAAATATATATTTGAGTCTCATAGCAAATGAAGTCCAACACAGTAAGTGTTGCTGATTTGAACAACAGGGAATGTGACAGTCCAATCAGTGGTTTGCTTCTGAAAGAGTGGAATGTTAACCCTAATGATGGCAGAGGAGGAAAACATTGAAGGTACAAAGTATGGAATCAGTTGTGCAGTTTGGAAAGATGGCTACAGTGCCACAGGATCTGGTCATGCAGTTCTTGGGATAAACTCAGCAAGCATGACCCCTGCATTTCATGAGGAACACACAAAACAAAACCATGGAAATCAATGAATATAAACTTGCTTCAAATGTGAATTCTGCAGAGCCAACTCAATTCAAACTATGAAAAGTCTTTAAACCCTAAGCAAGTCCAGAGAGAAAGCTTCTACATCTTTTGAAATATGAACAAGTTGAGTCAAGGATGAAGATTTGCAGTACCCGAGGACTCTGTAATAAACGTCCTCAGTGCTCAGCCACACTCAGCGTAGGGCAGCATCAGGGTAAGGAGAACAGGAAGCCTCACAGGAACACACACTCAATTGAAGCGAGAGGTTTATTTTGTGTTCAAATATTTCTCTCAGGCTTTTAGCCTCAACTAAGTTCCTCATTCGGGAATCAGTCTAATGTCTGCTACACCACAGCTACACATAGAATCACGTAAACAATAGACTTTACCCTTCTGAGTGTATGCACTGTAGCTAAAGGAATACCAACCTTGTCCTGTGCACTACTGACAATTCATCATAAGACATACTTAACGCTTTTTTCTCCTCCAGCCTAGGACAGCACCTCTACTTTTATAAAAATTTGCTAATGAAACAACACTTCAATCTCCAGAAGATTTTCCCATCTTCCTTTAAGAGGTATACACACACACACACACACACACACACACACACACACCGCTCTAGTACATACTCTGATTCTGCAACAGAAAAAGAAAAACTTTCAGAAATAGCATCTCATCTTCATATCATTCACAAATTTCCTTATAGCCACAGCATAATCACTAGCTTTGCTTCTCTTGGCATATATATTCTTGAGGTAAATCAAAGTAAACCCCACTGAATCAGACAAGGTGGGGTGAATGTAGTCTTGACTGCCCAAGCGTCCTTCAGTGAATAGTTTGCTGTTTACTCACCATCTGCATTGACATGATTCCCAATTTTCCTGCTTGAACCAAACTATGACAATACCTGGATTATAAATGTGCTTGCTAGTCTAAACTATAGCACTAATAGAACAATTAGATAGTGAGGTAGAGATTGGATACCTCCAAAGCCTGGTACAAGCCAAACAGTGTAACTTCATGAACAAAAATGAGCCAGGGTCCACCTTCTTACCACATGAAGCATAAGTGGATCATAAACCAAATGTGCAAGGAAACCAATAAAATTTCTAGGAAAAAAAAATTTCTGAAATGGGAAGATATATTGATGGCACTAGATTAGGCATGCTTTGTAAAAGAGGACATAAAGGATTCTGGTGTGATACTCAGCTCAAACTGTGCAGGACCAGAGTGGAAGAGAATACTTTTAACAACCCACACACACACTCTGCCTTTTGGAGAAGCCCTGGAGTTGACCATGAGAGCTCAGAGCTGAGGACTGATGATGCCCCTTCATTTCACCTTGATTCTGGGGTAGGTGTGCTAGGTTGCCTAGATGATAAATCAAACAGGTGTGGACACAGACCACCCTCAGAGAAAGGTCATGATCTTGTCGTATTGAAGACATCAGGAAGGGGTTGACCAGATGCTGCTATGATCAGTCACAGATGTTCCCTTCCCACCAAAGACAGCACTGTTTCACTGTTTTCTCGTGATGCTTAGGCTCTGGCCTCCTCCCTGTGCTCCCGCATGGCTGCACCCTGCTCCTGGCCACATGCATTTGCGGTGATGAGAAACTTTACTCTGAACAGAGGAATAAAAAGAATAACATCCAATGTCAAGGACATTCTCCAAACCATTCTATAGTCAGGTAGAAATAATTTAAGCAACATCTCTGCCTACTAAATTAGACTTCTTTACAACATGATAATACTCAAATATTCTAGCTTATTAAAATAGCATATAAGGAGAGGGTAGGGCAGAGGACCAGGAGGAGTTTAATAAAAGATCGAGATGTGATATGCATGTGCATGAACCCGACAAGCAGTTATCTTTATGTAACAAAAGCATGTACCAATAATATTTTGTTCAAAGAATCCTTGTGGGTATCTGCCAGGGAAATGAACAAAATAAGTGAAAAAAATGACAACTGGAAAATAACATGAAGAAGGTTATTACAAGAACGAAAAAGAACATGAAGAATTAATAAATCCAATGTAAAATCCAATAATTTGAAAAAATTCAAAATGAAATTTTGATATCATAAGACAAATGTTTATTTGCTTCATTGTTTTAAACAGGCACAAGTTTATGACCAGGAAAACGTCGCACAAATGTTACTTGCGTCAAAACATCATGCTAGTCAAGGTACCTGCTCTGAGAAATTCACATAGGCACAAACATGCCCGTACTTTCACAAGTATAGAAGTTCAATCCTCTCTTTACTTCTGTGAGAACAGACTCTGGCTTGAATCCTAAGTATATTTGGTATCTGAAGAATAAACAACTTATTAAAATATTGCACCTCGATGTTAAAGAAGTTGTGCTAATAAAATGGAATCACACTTTCTGCATGGAAGGTGATACGGTGGCTGCTCCAGTTACAGCATTTCTCAAGTGGCTGAGTTAACACAGCCTGAAAGGACAGTTTGCTAAAACACTGTGAGAATTTTCCTCAAAAACCACAGGGGACCCTGACATAGCTTCTTTTATTGAAGAAGAATAGAACAGTATTTTATAAGCACAGGTTTAAATTAACAGAAATTAATACTTCAAAAGAGAATTAGTTTCACCTATACACAAAAAGTTTTAATAGATTATATAATTTCCCAAGTGCTATTAACTTGTCAAGAGACTCGTTATCATTTTTGACATTTATAATGGAAAAATATATTTCCATGGTACCTTTGAGAACATCAAGGTTTATTAAAAAGCTATTAGTTTGAAAATTATGAGAAAATATCACAAAGAAGACATTTAAATACATGAAATATTTACCATCTACACTGGTAACATCTTAGGAGGATATGTGGAGCACAGCCATACGTAGACTATTCAGAATCAGTATAAGTGTACAGTAGCTCTTCAGTTATTAAAAATTAAAAATGCTTTTCAAAAGCTTTTAAGTTTGAAGGATAGCTAAGTTGCACACAAGATCTGTAGTTCATGGCTTCTTCCACCTGTTTCCTTGAAAATACTGTTCTACTTTTGAGGTCATATGTTGATCTTGAGGGAGATGTCAAACTAAAATTCTTAATTTAAATTGTTTTTGCTTGATGTCACTGAAATTTTATTGTATATTATATCACTGAAGTCAGCTGGTGTTCCTGGGATATGTCTCAAGTTTATTGCTCCAATTAAGTGTCCCCAGATTAACAATGAACCCGGTTCAGTGTGCAGATTTATATGGGGCTTGGTTCTGCTGTTAAGCAGTAACTTTGTGTTTCTTCCATTATGTGAATGTTAGAGACTCTCTCTGCCTATCTCCATGTCACTACCTTTTTCCTAACCCATTCCTTCTTTCTACATTTTCCTTTTTGTCTTGCCTTCTGCTTAGTTTTCCAGTTCACCTCCTACAGTTTTCATTGGAACCTTGTAATTTATTCTCCAGTTCTGAAATGAGCTTTTCTCTGCAATTTTTTCCTAAATTCAAGCAACTCATTGAATTAATTTTCTTGCTTCATTTCTTTTCCTGTGCTGCATTTCTGATGCAATCTCTCTTTCTTTAATATTTAAATTCTTCTTAGATACATTTAGTACAGCTTGGCACATTACATTTCAGTGTGCTTTATGTCAGGCTTGTTTGGAAGAATTCTTAATAGCTGAACTGCTTGCTTCTAATTTCCTGTGCTCTTCATACAGTGGCTTTGTGTACGTTGGTGCATTGTAGGTCTGTAGTTTGAGGGGGTCTTTTGTCAGTTTAATCAAAGTGTAGTCAATGGATGATACCGGGGTGGCAGGCTGGGGAGCAGAGATGAATGTGTGCGACCCCTCCTTCGGATCGGCAGCCTCCTCACTTTCACCCTCTTCCCTCCTTGGCCTTCGCCGTCTCTTTTAAGGGGCTCTGTCTCTGTCCACCACAGACGGCCACAGCTGACCTCCGCCTCTCCAGCTTATCCCTCCCACTGTGCAGCCCGGCTTTACTTGAAATCCAATATTTTGTTAATTATAAATTCGTTGCATTAATTTTGATTTTAAACCATTGCATTAATGTAGTGCTTGCGTTGATGAGAGAGGTGTTGGGGCACATTTGAGTTTGATCTTGAGCTTGGGAGTTTCCACGAACTGCGGCCCTGGTGTGGTTAGGAAAGAAGCTTGCGCTTCGCAGCTCATAGTTTTCTCCGACTTTTTATGAAGGCTGCAAATGTGAATTGTGTGTGATTTTCCTTTAAGTCGTTATAGATTTTGAGAAAGAAGTAAAAAAAAAAAAAAAAAAAAAAAAAAAAAAAAAAAAAAAAAAAAAAAAAAAAAAAAAAGGTCAAATTCAAGTGATCATTAAAATCTTAGATTTCATGAAAAAACATCTTTCATATGCATTCAATGACAGTAAATTGTGATCCAATCATTAGAAATGATTTTTACAATATATGAGTTTGGTTATAAATTCCTTTCTAATATAAAAAATAAGATAATATCAATGATCTTTTGAAAACTGAATTGTTAATTTCAGTTTAAAAAGAATGAATTTCTGATCTTTGCTTTTTCAGTTTCTTACACTAGGGAGAGAATATGATGTTTACACATGTGAATCTGATTTGTTTCACTTATGAGTATGGCCTCAAGTTGCACCCATTTACCTATAAAAGGCTCGAGTTATCCTTCTTTATAGCTCAGAAATACTCCATTGTGTGAAAATAGCACATCATTTTTATCCATTCCTTGGCTGATGCATATGTGGTTGTTTTCAAGATTTAGTTATTACAAATTGTGCTGCTACAATAGATATTGTGAAAGGAAAAAAAACTGCTCAAAATGAAAGAATAACTGGGATGCGTGAAAGGAGAGAAGAAGGAAGGGGGAAAATATATGTACATATCTATAAAAGGTAGTTAAGATAGTTATATTACTGATTTCTTTTAATTCATTAAAAAACAGTTTGCAATTATATTGTTTGATCCATTTTGAATGCCTATATCTTGTAATATGAGCAACTACTTTGAAGATAACAATATGTAAGATATTAACCATTGTTAATTTCCTATTGTCTTGAAATTCTGTATCATTGGTTTTATTGTTTCTTTCCCCTTCAAAATAAAAAATTAATAAAAATAATATATTTCTGTCTCAAATGAAACAAAATTGTATCGAGTAGGATACACAAATCTGAAAATGAAATGCATTTCCAGCATGCTGTTTAAAAACCGATTAATTTAAAATAAATAGACAGTGTTCGGGTTTTGCTAAAACTTTAAATTTCCATATGTTCCTTCCCTATGATTTGGATGTCCTTACCTATTTTAGGACAGATTTCTGTCTCTAATAATGAGTGTATTGGCTCATTCTACTGACCTAATCGAACTCCACCCCCATCAAGTATTCTTTATTTTATTAACTTCCTGCTTGTCATTTATTTGCCCTTATTAATTAATTTCACTCTTACTAATTAGTTCTTCATCTTCCATCATTTGTTTATTTCAACCCCAATCTGAAAGTTTTCCTTTTTTAAATCTCCACATGTATGCATGGTACTACCATGCACTTTGAGGGAGCTATTTACAATGGAGGTCCACAAATTTTGTAGGGAAATAATGCATACTTTTCACTATTGTTTTCAGATTGTCTTCACTCTTTCAATGTATTTTGTATTTTATGGGGGTCTAATTCAGCAGCGCAGCCCTCATAATACAAAATTATTTATATGGAAATTGGTCATTATAGTGTTCCCAAATTAGTATATACATTTGCAAAGTATCTCTCTATATACTTATCAAATATACATAGTATTAACCACACTTGTGTGTGCTTCATATTAGATCATAAGTGTATATACTGTATTACATGTCAATAGTTTATATATGTATGTGTGTATTTGAAATCTATTAAACAAAAGGGACAGATTTTTCTATTTTAATTTTTAACTGTGAAAGTTTACTTGAAGATGATCGATATTACTTGTGAAAAGCAGTAGGAGTTTCCCTTCTAGATCAGTTAAGATAATGAGCACCATTTACAGACAGTACAAAATAAATTTCAGGGTTTTTTTCTAGATCTACACTGAAGGGTAGAAATAAAAGGGTTTATAGTTCCCAAACACTAAACTGTGCTTTGCTATAAAAATAGATCTACATAAGCATCAGTCTGCTCATGTGTATGCCTGTGTGTCAAAATGCATTATTTTCCTTATGCAAGGCAAAATAACATTAAAATACCCATATAATTAACCTACTTCTACTTTCCCACTTTCTCCCATTCATGTGGTAAGCCCTGTTTTGCATAATACCTTATACATATACATATTTTCCCTGATATTTTTCTAACAATGTGTGAGACTTGCCTAGATGACCATGGAACAAGCTACCTCTTAGCTAAGGTGCAGCTGAAAGATATTATTTAGTTTAAAAATTTTTATCTCATAAGTGTAACTTCTACATCTTGTACAATAGAGCCAGGTATTATTTTGTATCTGATATCACTTAAGACATTAACTCACTGTTATCTCTTCTCTTAAAACAACCACCATACAATAGACGCTTACATCGTATTGCAGATATGTGATCCACACACATATGCATGTGTTTACATTCAAAGAGACAAAAAACATGTACCACAGGTGACAGGGAATTCTGTATCACGGTCACTAGGCAACAAGCCCGGATGTGATGGTGATCTGCAGTGAGAAAATTCAAGATGACTTTTTCTTCTAACGAACGCACATTTTCATTTCCATAAATTGTTTTATTTTTCCACATTTCCCATTCTTTTGTATGATTTCTGACTCCATAGAATTGTAGGATTTTAAAGTGAGTGACTTTGAGTAAATTAGCCTTGCACTTTTTTCCTTTTACTGAACTGTTGGGGATTGAACCCAGAGCCTCACACATAGTAGGTAAATGCTTTGCCACTGACCTACAACCCCAGGAAAAGCTCTGTGATTACTGGAAGTGCTATAAAAAGTGTATGTATGACAATAATTATTAAGCTTATGCTGAGACACAGTATCATAAGAAATAAATTCCCCAGGTGCTGGTTCGGGGCAGGGGGGAGGTGGAAAAGGACTCTTGGGTCTCCCATCACTGGCATCCATACCAGCCGTGCTGGGTGTGTGGTGGTGCCCAGATGTCAGCTCCCTGCTAGGGCCAGGAATGAGCTGTTTCAGGCAAAATGCAAAGAACTCACAGCACAGTTCCTTAGTGTAGGAGGGCAATCACTCTGGCTCCAAGTCTTCTCACTCCCAGCCTCTGCCCTTGGCAGCTTCCTCTTCAGTCTCACCTGCTTGGTGTTCTGGGGCAAACTCCCAATAAGTTCACTGAGGACCAGCTGGTTTTCACTGCCACTTACCCCTTGGGGACTCACGGACCCTGCCGCTCTAAGTGGCAGGCCTGCAGCTGGCTTCAGGCTGCACTGTCTCTTTGGCCCCAGCTTTCTCTCCTTCTCTTTAACCTTTCATCAAAATAAATAGGACATATGTGAGTAAGCACATAGCCCGGGAGAGGTGAAGCATTACTTACTGTCTCCTGGATTCACACATTTTAATTGTATTGCAGTTTTTAAGTTTGAGACATCTTGAATTAAATTTCATCTTTCATTGTAGGAGAGAAAAGCTGTTTTCTTCCCTCCTGCATCTGTTGAGCTCCATCCCTCCTGGTCTTCTGCTCAGTTGAGAGAAATCAAGGGTATCGATTAAGGATTTTGAAAATACTTTGGTTGTTACCATGTAATATCTCGAGGGAGTGTTTGTCCACTGAATTTGGAGACTTTTTAATGTAGTACTGGAAATTTTAATTCAGTGTATTCAAAGGATCCTTGTGAGTAAAGTATAGTTTCATATTTTTAAGTAAAAATATTTCCTTAATGGTCAATATTCACAGAAATCTATGTGTTCCATTTTGATTGAGCTGAAGGAGTACTTAGGAAAGTGGTTGGCATTTTTCCTGGGACTGAGGTCTATATTCAGTTTTGCTGTCATTAGTGGTATTGTGTATGTTTTTTTTTTAACTTGTGTACATTTAGTGGAAGGCTGATAGTTAATTAGAACACTGCTTTCAAAAGCAAACATTCATTCATATATCGACAGGGAAATAAATCATAGTAAAAATCACTGTTAGGATTTAAGAACATTAGTTTTAGCTTTTATAACTATTTCACACCACTTTATGGCTTATCTGATTTCTTTCTAATTTTTCAAATGAATTTGTGTATCCTCCTGCAAAATTCATGAAACAACTATAGATTTTCCACCATGATTTATATCACTTACAGTCTTTTTTATAACCAATTGCTCTTCAGTAGTTAAGAATTTAGGTCTCAGTGATTGCAATGCCTAAGGAACAATAAAGTTAGTTCCTTAGTGTGAGGCTATTTTGCACATCATGAATGTATTTACCATTATTTATTGGTACAGTATATAAGCCTATTTTTTAGAGCAGAATGAAGTTGCATGATAAGTTGCAAAACAAAGAACATTTTATAAAGAAACAAAATCTGCCAAAAAAGATAAATAAATAACTGAGTTAGTTACCTAAAAGAAGGATGAACATCCGGCAAACAAACAAACAAAAACAAGTAACTACTTTTTGAATGACTCCAGGGGCCCCTAACAAGAGAAACAGGTCAAATTAAGCATGGATGCTCAAAATGAAGACGAATAACTAAATCAAGAGCCAAAAATATTTAGAGGGACTAATACACAGAAGTATTTAATATTAAATCTCATAATTTACCATTCGTTTTGTTGTACTGAATCTCAGAATATGAGGAGACAATGCGCTAGGATATTTATAGGAAAGAAGACTCTCACTGACATTCATGGGGAATGTGCAGAAAGACTTTTTTTCACAAACAGGATGTACAGTACCTACCTAGTAATTTTCTTTCCTCCGCTTTCTATTTCCGTCAGCGTTTATGTAGAAATACAAGCTGTCTCCCCCGCAAACCTCCTTTCGCTTTTGCACACAGTCAGAAGCAAAGCAGAATAAAGCAGTCACCTTACTGTTGGCTCTGTTAAACTGCAGGACCAAAAGTGTTCAATTAAATTGCCATTTTAAAGCTGTAGGAGAATTTCAAGAATATATAGCTCATCCAGGATATGGTTTACTCATTTATTCTTCTCATAAACTTACTTCACTTGGTTTATATAGATTGATGATAAAGAACAGCTAGGGTTTGAATTCGTCACAGGAGTTTCACTGAGTTTTGCTTCATTGTTTCCTTGGTATTCTGAAGAAAAATGGATTCTTTTCACTGCTTGATGGAGTTGGTGTGAATGAACTGCTTGATTCTAAAAATGAGGACTGAGTTTTATAGTTATTAAAACTTCAACTACATATTTGTATACTACATTTCTCCATGATAGCAAAGCAGGAAGTCATAGAAATTAGACCACCTGCACTATTCTCAAAGCCATAGGAAAAATAATTCATTAAATAAAGGAAAATTTTAAGTTTCATAAAACTTCGATCAGTAGGTATTAAAATCAGTCAGTCAACAAATGTTTGACTATATTCTTGTCCAGATCTGAATGAGAATAAAACTCAATCACCAACAATGCTGGGATGTAAACTAGTAATTTAGACATTCTAGACCTCAGATATTTATTGTAAAATATACATATATTATAACATGAAAATTATAGATTTTATCTTTGATGGTTTGAAAATGTCTTGTTAAATTATTTATATCTTACTTTTCTATAAATTACATTGTGAAATTTTCCCTAGTCATAGGATCAAATTATTTTTTCTTTTTCTAATTATAAAGAGAAAAAATAAAAAATAAAAACAATAAAACAGTTTCAAAACAGGTTATTAACACAAAAGGCAAAATTTTTCTTTTTTTGTGTTTTCTGCTAAGAATAGAGAACTCAGAAACCTCAAAATAAGAACCATACTACCCATAAGCAAAATTTTATAAGTAATTAAGTCAAGGAGTGCATACATATGATTGGGAGCATTAGGAAAGTTTAAAGCACTTTTGAGAAGTTTCGTCACAGAGATTTGGATAGAAAGAAAGACTGGAAGAAGTTTGGAGCAGCAGAGTTACACCAGCCAGAACACACAGTTGGTGAGAAACAGCTGTGCTATAAGGAAGCGTCACATGTGCCTAACATATATGACTACAGTGTAGAACAAGATTTTGACTTTGGAGACTATGTTTCTCCTTTCTCTGGTAGACATTAGGATATCGCTGAAATTTTCTCAGCAGGAGAACAATGATAAGAAAATTGTGGTAACAATATGAGAAGAGCTCCAAAAGGGTGACATGGAAATGAAGATGTTAAAATGTAGTCATTGATTTCAGCCCTAGGAGACTGGGCATGCTGACTAACACCAGACCTCAGAAAACTGAACTGAATTCATGGCTTTTGTGTAGTCTTCAGCACCTGTGGAATCCCAAAACGTGAGTCACTAGATCCAGACTTATTAGAGTGTCTTGTCCTTCACCAAGAAAGCAATAGAAAACCATTGACAATGAGTGGGGTGGAGACATGAGTCACAATGAAGTCAGGAAAATAAAAATAATCTATATACAGTGGAGTCTCAGTACTTGTCATTGATTTGTCCCTAAAACTTCCATGAGTACCAGAAATGGCAAGTACCAAACAAATTGCTATGTTTTGCTTTGTTTTTTCACCAAAGGTAGCACACCATAAGGCAATCAACCTGTGCAAGTTCTCCTTGTGAACTAAGTCCCCAAAAAACAAAGCACACTGGGACAAAATGTTAATGTCAAAATGTGTCAAGTACCAAATTTCTCAAGTTGTAATGCTGTGTATATCAAAGTATAAGAATATTTCAAGCAGGAGGGATTTCATATGGCAAAATCATGAATTCATGGAAGGGTCTGAGAGAAAAAAATTCAGAAACTATGATAATTTTCAGTTTCCCTCTTCAGATAGTGCTAGAGAGATGAAAACACATCTCTGCACTGCACAGAGGTTAGTAAGGTTTAGAACCAAGAATCACCTCTCCCTACACAGCCCTAGGACAGGGAAATCCAGTCTGTCTGACCATGATGAAAACCCAGGCACTCAGACTTCTTCATTACATTTATTGCATTTATGTCTCTGCCATCAGTGAAGAGGGTCTCCTGATCTAACTCCTGTTCTGTAAGTGAATTGTATTTCACAAAACTAAGTGATTCCTGGAGTTCTGTAGGTAAAAACATGCAGAAAATGTGGTTGCAGTTTCCAAGATCTAGATAGTTGTGAAAATAGGTAAAATAGACTTGGAGAAAAGATGCATGTAAAGATATATATATATATATATATATATATATATATATATATATAATATAAATACATATATTTATAATGTACATGTATATGTATTATATATATATTTTTTTTCTTTTTGGTATTGAGATTGAATCTGAACTTTCACACTGAGCTACATTCCTAGCAGCCCCCCTTTTATGAGATTGACTTTTAACTTGTGATCCTCCTGCCTCAGCCTTCCACAGTGCTGGAACAAAAGGCACCACAACACCCAGCTAAGATTTACATTTGAAATGCTCATTCTTGATCAATTGCAAAAGTCAAAATGACCATGCAAAGTATCAGCTCAGATAGTAAAGTGAAAGGACTATGTAAGTACTCAACCAAATAGTTGCGTGTTGTAGACAGAAAAACTTTATTAAAAATTCTTTCATTCAGATAGTTAAAAAATAAGATGTGCAGATTTGAAAGGTACATTGCTTTCAATGCTGTGATTGAATAGACTACACAATTTCACAGGATGTTTCTCTATCCTTTCCTGATTGTCAATTAAATTTGACTGAAGGGAACATTTTGAAGACAATAAATATTTTATAAATTAGCAAAGAATGCAAATAATTTCTTTTGAAGGTTAATTACTTAGTAATATTTGAATATTACAATATGACAAAAGTCGAACAAGAAAACCACCTAATTAAAGATTTTATTAGCTTTAAAACGTAAATACTTTCATCTCATGATACAGAAGTGGAGTAAATCCACTTAGTACTTTAGGACTTGATTGTGACTATTACCCAATAAAAACAGAAAATCACATCTTTATATTTCAGTTTTTCAAAACGCCAGCCTTAAAATTTGCTCTTATGAAGTAATGAAAAAAGTATTGCTATATGGCAATTTTATTATTATATCATTCAATATCTCTTTCAACATGCTTTATATCTGAAGTCATTACTTAAACAACAACATTCAAAATCTCCATAAATGGTTACTAATACATGAATATATATGGAAATGTACATGTACCCCTCCAACTCAGCATTTCAATTTTATGTACATTGTGGGATATAAAATAAAATAATATTGAAAAGTAATCTATCTTTTTTAATTTTAGAAGACTTGAATCTCATTCTACAGCATTTTTGTGGTCCTATTTGGCACTCTCTCTAGAATATCATGTGTTTCACTTTCTGGCTTGGAGGTTGGTAAGAGAGGGTTGGTGGTGAGAAAGATTTATTATTGAAAGATCTAAGACAGGAAAAACCATTCCTTCTCCAACTGACTTGCTCAGGTATTCATATCAGAATTTTGACTGACAGAGCTTCATTTCTTTTCTAAAGTGTTCTTTAATAATTGTGATAAGACAACCCAAGTCATACCACTGAGCCTGGAGACTCATAAGAGAGTAAAGGATTTACTGTGGGGAATGAGAACGAAGTGGAGACGGCTGGAGGATTTCGGCAGCCAAAGCAAGTGTGTTTTCTGCCCAGTTTAGTTAGTGATGTGGGCGTGTGGTGTGCCATGACCCCTCAGGAGTACTGTTAGCGGAGGAAGTTGGTCTACGTCATTGCAGGACTGGCAGGTTGGTAGTTCTGTGTGAAACGCAGACAAAGAAGCTAGATCTTCAACCTAAGCACAAACAGCAGCTGAGGGGAGAAGCAAACTTGAGCTTTTCACTGCTTTAGCACTAAAAGGCTCTTTTCTCATTCATGCTACAGCTGCAGTTCGAGTCACGTAACTCCTAGGCCCTTTCTCCATGTGAGCCAGCAATTCTGGCTTTTCCATCCTGTGGGTTGACATTCTGTCTCATCATTTAACTGCAGGGATCATTGTGGAGGAGGAAGAGAGAATGGAGAACTCTCAACTGCTCCCTGTCAACTCCAAATGCTTTATTGGATTTCCATTCACAGCTCATTGGCCAGGACTACTCATGAGCTCCAAATATCTTCTCAATAAAGGCTGGGGCATGCAGCCTTTCTGATTTCCTAAGAAGAAGAAAATTAAAAATGATTAGGTAAAACTGGAATCTGTTATACAACTGGAGAATATCCAGCAGTTTAGAAGGAGCATGATGTGCGAACTACCATGGCGTAAAATAGGTAATAATAAATTCCGTCCCACAGTGGAAGCTCCTGTTCTGGGATGTGATTGTGGAATCATTATGGGTCTGCTGGAAGCATTCAGTATGCAGGGGTCAGACTGGTCCAGCAGTGAGCACTAGGTCTCTGACTGTGGCCAGCATTTAAACTGTGGAGAACTGAAGTGGAAGAGGCATTTCCCAGTTCTGGGTGGCAAAACACATACATAAATTCCTCAGTTAGGTGGGATGTATAATTGTATTATGTTCAAGATAGGAATTAAACCCAGTGACTGGAACATAAGCAAGACTCTCACAAAGGTTGATGTGAAAATCAGCTTGTCTATTTTAAGACACTTGAGACAGAAACTCATTGATCTTATGTAGGAAAAAATCTTTCTTTAGTAGCAATATCTCTTAGAGTCACAAAACAAAATCAGAACCTGGAAGTGTGTTATAGGTACCTTTTCTATCTCCATCATTCAGGAAAATATAATCTGCATAGATATGAAAATAGCGAGTGTAAACATAGAGCTGATTTGTGTGTGTATGAATGGTGTGTGCGTGTGTGTGTGTGCATGTGTTTGTGTGTGTGTGAGATGTGTGATTTTTGGAAATTTATAGAAGTCATAAGCTTTAGGCCTTAGTAATCCATGACTAAAAACAGTAAGTGTTCTTTTAGCTCTGTTAGAAGACGTCATTCCATGTTGACTTACAGCTAAACTCAAGGCAGGATCCTATGAGTTGAAGATGGTTCCCACGATTCCTCTTCACATATGTGCCAGGTGCATTCCCAGAGTAGAGACTCCATCTCACCTGTCTTTCTGGGGTGCTGCTTTTTCTTGCCAAAGACCATGTGGTCTGTTGTCATTGGTGACCACTCAGCCACTGGATCTCTGCAAGGGCTATTTTCCTTCCTCTTTGCTGATTTGTCTGTGGACTGTTTTACATTCTCTTTAATTTCCTTAGTGCAACGGGACCAACTGATCATAGGCTGAAACTTCCAAAAACGAGAGCCAAAATAAACCTTCTCTCTTTATAAAATGATGACCTCAGACATTTTGTTACAACAACAGAAAGCTGACTAACACAGTCATGTAAATGTAACTGAGGTCATAGAGTATTCAATATTTCACCTAGGACATTTCACCTAGTGCAGTCTGTTTTACACTAAATCTGTCTTTTTCCCTTCATTTTCATTCTTCACTAGTATTTCGTTTAATGCAAAACCTACAATTTGTTTATCTCTTTACAAGTTAATGAAACTTTGCCTTGTCACCAGTTTTTGACAGTTACAAATAAAACTGCTATAAACATTTTGGGATAAATTCTTATGTGAACATGTGAGTTTGTTTTTCATGACTATGCCCTATAAGTAGGGGTGCTAAATAGACAGGTGAGAGTATACTTAGTTATATAAGAAACTGCCAAACTGCCTTCCAGAGTAGCTGTGCATTTTGCATTTCTACAAACAGTGACAAAAAATTCATGTTGCTTTACATCCTCCGCATACATGATATTGTCTGTTTGTTCTTACTGCTTTTTCATTGTGATTTGGTTTGCATGTTTCCAATGACTGATGATGCTCAACATCTTTGATTGTTTTTCTGTTATCCACAGGATGTCCTCTGGGATACTAATGCTATAAATCTTGAAAAATTGCAGTGTGTCTTATCCATATCAGTTCTTGTTTTCTAATTGTTTCCACTTACTATAACATTCCACATAAATTTAAGAATCATCTTGTCTGGAGCTAAAGAGAGCTCCACATTTTAGTTGTTTATCGATTTCTCTCATTAACATTTTTATTCATCATTATATGACATTATACAGTACAAAGTATGATACTATGGTTTTTTATTTTAGGTCTACAGAAATACAGTTATGACTTACTTCTATATTTGAAATGATTATAGACCTATATGAATTTTTTCTTGTATGAATCATGCCTTTGGTGTGAGATAAGAAATTATCACCCAATACTACATGAGGATTTTAGCTACATTATCTTCCACAAGTTTTACAGTTTTATATTTCACATTTAGATCTATACTCTACCTTAAATCAATATGTGTATAAGACATGGATTTAGTGTCATGTTTTCTTGTTTGTTTGTATTTTGTCTTTAGTTATTGATGGTCAATTGCTCCAGACCATGTGTTAAGGAAATATTCTATACTTTATTGAAATGCATTTTATTTGCACCTTTAAAACATTAAATATCAGTGGGGTGCAGTATATACATTCATTTATTGCTTTTCTATTCTAATCTTTATTCCATTGATATTAATTGTAATCCTACTGCCAGTAACACATTGGGTTGATTTGTAATATTATCTGAAGATCAGATACTATAAGTGCTCCAGATTTATTCTTTTAAATATTGTTCTAGTTATTCTAGCTTATTCATATTTTTCATATACATCTTACATAAATTTGCATATAACTTTAATAAACTCTATGGGAATTTGGATAGCAAAGCAATGAGCAGTTATTATTCATATGGACACTCATTCTATAACTTTAAATTCAGCTGTTCCCATAGCATTTTAATCTTTCCTTGTCACTTTGACATAAACAATCATGAAATCTGCAAAGAGAAAATGTCTTTATTCCTCATTTTGCAATGTATATGGATTTTTTTTCCCTCGTCTAATGCACTGACTAAGATCTTCAGTACAATGTTGATTAGGAGTGCTCAGAGCAGGAATTCTTACTTACTTATTTATTCTAGACAGAAAATACAGTCTTTCTCCATAAAGTATGATGTTAACTGCATAGTTTTAAAAAAGTATCTCCTTTATTATGTTAGAGAAGTTTCATTTAATTCCTACTTTAGAAAAAGTTGTAATTTTTGTCATGGTAGGATTTGAAGCTTTGATTACATTTATTACAGAAATCATTGCTTATTTTTCATTCACTAATATTGGTGATTACATCAATTGATTTTTGGAGCCAAACTTGATCACAATGGATATGTATTGGTGGATTCAATAGGATAGAATTTTGCCAGTTACGTTCAAAAGGGATATTGACACGTAGGATTTTTGTAATGTCTTTCCCTACTTTCAGCATGAAGGAAATTCTGACATAAAATAAGTGGAGAAGTGTTTCTTTTTCATTCATTTTCTTTTGAATATGTTTGGAATTGCTAGAACTTCCTTCTTAAATGTTTGGTAAAATTTACAGCCAAACCCTATGAGCCTGTAGTTTTCTTTGTAGGAAGACTTTT
>RJWM01008275.1:0-73300 GCA_004363535.1 Dasyprocta punctata | reverse complement strand
GTCTCTCAGCATTCGCCTTACCCTCTGAAACTGAAGTGCATCCCAGCTGGTGTTTGGTGGCAAAGAGGTTGCTGCTTCAGCTCAGAGTGGCCCTGACATGAGGATCTGGCCAACTCCAGGAGTTGCACAAAGGTTCATGAGCAGAAACTCCTGAAGCCACCAGCATATGACCATGGGGATGGCTTTGGGACACACATACTGCAGAGTCAGTGGTCCCTGTTTGGAGGTTACAGATGGGTTGGTAGAAGAGCCAAGCTCAGTCTAGGATGGATCCAACCTCACTTCCTTGTCCCAACAGTGAGTTGGTTGTTAGTAACAGGGCCTGAATAAGAAAGGGATGAGGGAGAAATTAGCATGGGTTGAGCAATTTAATATGGGAGTATCACCCTTAAGTGTACAAAAGGTATGGCTCAGGCTATCTATGATAAGACTGAAGTTTGGTTTTGTTAGGGGACATGGCCTGTTAGCAGCAGACCCAGGGCTCAAACTCGTGTCTTTTTAACCACTTGTCTTAGTTACTTTTTACACATTGCTGAGATAGAATACCTGATGCCCAAAATTAGGGAAGGAAAGGTTTATTTTTTACAGTTTCTCGGGAGTTTCAGTCCATACTTAGTTGGCTCCAAGGCAACGTGGCATAGTGGGGCCACCATTCATGGTGGCCACCAAACAGCAAGGCACACTGGCGAGCAAGAGAGCAGAAGAGCATGAGAAAGACCCTCCTCCCTTACACTATATGTCAGCTCTACCCCTGGGCGGGTGCAGCACTCACATCACCAGTCCCAGCACTACACAACAAACCAATCACAAATGCCAGACTCAGCCCCATCCAAATATATATGAGGACTTGGGGGGACATAGTATCAACCAATATACCACTTGTCCAGTGACTCAGGTGCTCTTCTTTATCCATACTCTGCCCAAGGCCTCCTTAACACACATACTACCATGCTCTAAGAACTCCTTCAATTCATCTACCAACCCCCATAGCAATGTCCCAAACTTATCTGTTCAAGTCTCATTTCCTCAGGAACTTGTTCTCAAAGTCCAAGAAAATATTTATTATTTTATTTTATTTTTGTGGGTTTTTTTCTTTTTTCAGTGCCAAGAGTCAAACCTAGTGCCTCCTACACACTAGGCAAGCCCTCTACCACTCAGCTACAGGCCTGGATGGTTAGTATTTAAAACCTCAAAGCAGGGCTCACAATGGGGCAAGGTGGATATGGTGCCCTCTAGTGAGGAGCATTAGAATCCTCATGGCATGTGTGGCAGAGAGGTGTAGATTGAAAGTGTGCAGTCAAAAAATTACAAAGGTACCTTGATTTATAATGAGATTATGTAAACCCATTATACGTTAGAAATATCCTACGTCAAAAATGTGTGAATACATTTAGCCTCTTGAGCATCACAGGTTACCACATAGCACAGTATCCTTGTGGTTGCCTGGCTGTGCTACCCAGTATGGCAGGAGAGTATGAGACTAGATATTTCTAGCCTGGAAAAATATCAAAATTCCAAATTCCCAGTATGCTTTCTGTGTATTAGCTACTTAATTTTGTATCAGGGGAAAGTAGAAAAATTGTTAAGTCAAAGCCATCATGTTGAGGATGATGTGTTGCTTTGCCATTTTTCAGCATGATACTCTATTTACTTTGAAATTTCAAATACATCTAAGGAAGGCCATGAGGGTTTTATGTTTGTCAGTAGATGACTTGAATTTAGGAATACTGACATGTGGATAAGACTTTTGTTAAGGTTTGTGGGGCTCCTGTTTGTGGGGCTCCTCCATCTTTTAAAGAAGGTGCCTTGGAGATATGAGCCAGGGCCCTCAAAATAAGACTCTAAATTTTGATCTTGGGCTTTCCTGGGGCTGGTCTGTAGTGAGAGTGGCTCCCTCCTTTCCGGTGACACCATGAGGTGGGCTTTTGGTCTTTGGATAGAAGGATGCTGTGCAGAAGGCAGCAAGCAGCAATAGCAACATGCAGCTGGCCTGCTTTCTGTCCTTTTGTCAGCCTTCCAGGTTACAATCTGATTGATTGGTGCCACTTGCACCCAGGATGAAACTTCCAATATCCACACCCCTAACCTCAGTATCACACCCTTAATTCACATTCATACACCCTAATCCAGCCACCTTTAAAACTCCTCACCTATGAGTGCACGAGGCTTTGGGGGCTGGATATGGAGATATAAGCCATAACTGGTAGACCCTAATCTAATGGCTGATAGCCCTGCAAGGTGACTAGATTTGGACACAGTCACACAGGGGTAGAGACCAAAGGATGTTAAAGGCAAAGACTGGAGTGATGATTCTATGGTAAGGAATGCCAAGAAGTCTGCAACCACCTGAAGCTAGATGAGTCAAGGAAGCTGGAGAGGGGACGGTTCTGCCAATGCCTTGCTTTTAGACTTCTAGCCTAGGATTGAATCCATCTGTTGCTATCAGTCACCTCCGTTTGTGGCTACTTCCTACAGCAACTCTAGAAAATGAATTCAGGGTGGTTCTCTAAAATGAAACACTTCCCAGAGGAATTTGGAGGGTTGAGAGGACAGAAAAGCCCACGGGCAACATCCTTGCACCATCGCGGGATAGGACTAGTGATGACAGTGGGTTGTTAGGTTCAGGGAGAGGCTGTATTCCTCAGAGGAGTAAAAGAAGGAATATTCATGTCCTGGTGTCCTTGAGAAGGAGTGAGCTGGGAGCCGAGGTATGGGCAGGTTTGATGGAGTAGGCATCAGCTGACACTGGCATGATGGAGTTGGCATCAGCTGATATTGGCTGGGACACTGGGTCTGGGCATCAGAGAGGCGCGCTGACCCAGTTGCTCACATGGGCAGATGCTGCTCATAAGGACGTGAAGGGGCTCATGTATGATGTCCCTGCTCATCACCTAGGTTCTGAAATGACAGAAGTTTATCAACCATGAATTTGAGTGCCATCTTCATGAGTAAGAAAGTGAGATGGGAAGATGGAACTGAGCTCAGTGAGCCAAGGGGCCTCATAATTCTGCAAGCCAAGTGCCCAGGGATAACAGATTCAAAGAAGGTGCAGGACAACTACACCCTGTCTTGGAGGCCCACAGGGCAGTGGGTGCTTCCTGCAGATAGACTCCAAAGAGGGTAAAGGCTTAAGGAGGAAGACCTGGCTCCTCCTCTTTGATAAGCCATGGATGCATCAGCAAAAAAGCCTGAGTGTTACTCTTCAAATGTTTCCCCACCTAGAGAGGAGGGCTGGGGACAATAAGCTACATATATATTATATGTATATATATATATATATATATATATATATATTCCCCCAGCCCAGGACAATCATTGCGGTGCTGCATGAAATTCCTTGCTATGATGTCCCTTCTGGGAAAAGTGAGAGAATGGAGGAAACCTGAACTGTTTGAATTCAAACTTAAAATGTTAAGTTTATCCAAAATTGACTAAAATTGCATTTTCTACCTTTAAGCAGAATGAAACTTCAAATAGAATCTAGGCTGAGTGGTAGTAAAATAAAGCTACATTTTTCACAAACCTGAATTTTATGAACTAGAATGATATTTGCAGCAAATGCAAGTGGAGGGCTGTTGGAAGGATGGATACCGTGACCTTCTAGGTTTCACTGATCTTAGCCCTTGAGAAAATTATTGTAGACCACAAGCAATCTGCAGTTCAGAAGAACTTTTTGACAAAGGTCTTCTTTTCCCTGAGTGACACAGAGGTCATCCTGTGTGCTTGGTGTACAGTTGTGTGGTTGTTCCATTGGTTCCTAGTACTGCCAGCGGAAGGTTTCAGGTGTCAAAACACCATGCTAATTGTTACCAATAGCAGCCCTGAGGATTCCTAAAGGGGTTGCCCTACTTGGCAGAGAATGATGCCAAGAGGCCCAGGTGGGATGTGGTGTTTACTGTTTACTGAAGGGTATGTGGTTGGCCAGAGGCCAGGCTGAGATTTGAATTCAGCTCTCTGCTCAAAAGGCCCAAGATGACTATATAGACTGGAAGCTTCTCATCAGAGGGATCTGTGCATTTCTCCTTTAGCAGCTCTCCCTACCCACTTTGTCCCTGTCAGGGCCAGTGTAGTTTAGGCAGTCTGGTTGGGAATAGTGCTTGTACTCTAAGGGCTGTATCTGTATTTGTATTTGTTTTTTGTTTATTTATTTGTTTGTGCACAAATAAGTGACAAGCAGGTTCTTATAGTAGGGGCCTCAGCAGAAAGTTGGAGAAGTCTATGTCAATATATGCTTCTAACTAACTCCATCAGGAACTCTGACTTTGCTATTCCTCTTCTTTGGGTGCAAAGCAGTTTGTTCCTGCCACCCTGCTCCTCATGGACACATAGACAGTCAGGTTGTGAGTGCTACTCATGGTGCAGTCCTCAGGGCTGGAGCGCATTTATCTATTCTTACCCTCCCATTCTCTGCCTCACAGGGTGTGACATCACTGTTCACCCAGAAAGGAAAAATTTTTTTAGGCATTCCTTGGTAGACATAGCATATGGTACAAGAGTTAGACAAAGGGTCACTTCATTTGCAAAAGTGACAACTTTCTTTGTCCCAGAAAGACACAAAAGACCTAAAGGAGCATTTTCTCTTGCTTGGCCCTTGGCATAGACTCTGGCTTCTCTGTGGCATTTATGGAGCATTTATGGACGCTGGCTATACATACAACTTGCTCACGTTTCTGTTCCATTTTAACTGGCATTTGTGGAAGGTCTGCTTTGTGCTACATTTTCATGAGGGCAAGGAGCTGTATGTGACCTGGTCTGGGTCCTTCCAGGAAACCACAGGGGACATTCACTGAACAAATGCAACACTACCTTCTCTGTGCATTTCCCCATCCTTCCCTCCACAGAGGACAACTTGGGCCACAGCCAGTGCCAGAGAGCAGAGAAACAGCTGACCAGAGTCTGTATCGTTTGGGGATTTTCAGTTGGGAGTTATAGCAGGTGCATTATTATATCTCCAAAAGGAGAAAAGAAAGATTCATGTCACACGCTTGTTTCTATAGATGGCTCTTCCCAAACCCCTTAGAGAGACAAGGTTCAGAAAGCAAGATGAAGCCCAGAGAGATGGATTTGACAGTTAACATTGATCACTGGTGTCCAAAAGTATTCCTACTGGCTTTTAATAATCATTACCCAAGGGAATAAGGAATAACAAATATTTTAATAATTATTTTCCAGATTTTAAATGTGTATCATTTTTACTACTGCATAGGTAAAATTGTACTATGTGTTCAAAACGCTGTGGTCTGTTTATTCCTTAGCTATGCATTTGTGAGCACTTTGCACATTTACCAGTCTTCATAACTACCTTTTAAAAGCTGATAGTTGGATTATTAGGTTGTCTTCAATTTTTCAAAAGAATAAATAAGGTGATTAAAGATAGTTGCATGCATCAAAATTCTCCTCCATTTTTGCTTTTTAGTTTTATATTTAGATTTTTTATATGTAGGAGTATTACACTTTAGGCTGTCAAATCTACCAAACTTTTTTGCTATTATTTCTGCTCTTGGTATCCTTTGTTACAACTCCACATGTTCTCATGCCAGCTGGGCAGTCACCACAGTGACCGACCTGGTCTTAAGCCACCTTTAAAACATTATTTTTTCCCCCTACAAGTTCCTGTAGAGGTCTAAAAAAAGTTCTTTCTCATCTTGGCATTCAGATATTTTTGTGAGTTATGTCCCATTCCGTCAGGAAATGAGTAATTGTAGATTTTCCTTCAACTCCCTATTCTTGCCCCCGATTTTTGGAACATCTCTGTTCCCCCATTGCTCTTTCCCATCTCCCTTGCTGCATCTCTTTGCACTCCTTTTGGCCTTTACAGGTGTCTTTCCTCAGCTGCAGCATGTGTCGCTCTCCAAGGTGCTCCTGCACACAGGAGGCTCTAAGGGGCACGGACTTGGCAGAACGCTGGTGTCCTGGCATGAGCTGGAGCATTGCTACAGGCTTATATGGGTGCCAGGCTGTGAGCTGGCAACTGCTGTCCCATGTTCCCTTGGAGTTGTGTCTGCGAGGACTGGGGCATATCTGTTGTGGTCACTGTCCTGCTTACAGGTACCAGGTCCCCTTTGGCTGAAGGACAGTCTAACCCCTTTCCTCTGACCTCCAGGTTGGACCAGCCTACTTTTCTAGGTCCACCATGTGCTTTTCCTGTCTCATATTATACCCTGTAGACTGTAATGTGCCACCTGCTCCATCCAAACATCAGTGAAAGGACAAGACAGTGGGGAAGACACATGGAACCATGCCCCAAGGATTCTGTTTCTGATATCCTGGAGTGGGATTTGGATCCCAGCAACCAAAACCTTAAAGCTCCTAAAAATGACTGAAAAAAAAACCATACTCAATTACCTTAAAAAGGAATAAAGTCACAAATTGCTACTGTTTCATCTATGGGCTGCTTAAAATTTCTAAAAGATTATTATTTTTTTAAGTCAAGTTGCTTCATTAAAATCCTGAGATCTTTTTCAAAAGCCTTCACTTTTTCACTCTGGGAACACATATCTTTGCCTGACTGCCCTTCTCCATAGAAGCCGTGCATGGTCTATGGAGCTCATGGTGTACTGGATCATCAGGTCCATCTCCTTTAGCAGAGCATCACTTTCTAAAGGGTGTCCCGTGACCTGCAGCACCAACACTAGCAGAAAGGTTCGCCAGGGCACATGATTGAAGAGTGAATGCAAAAACTATTGGAAGGAGGTGGTTCTGTAGAGAATAAACATGTAATTTATATGATAAAATAGTAATTAGTATAGGTGTTACATACAAGTTTATCAAGTTTACTGTGATAACAGTTCTATCTTCACAATAATTAGGAAGTTGGAAAGTAAGGTGCTTTATTATTTTCATTTTCACTGTATGAATGGGGAAACATTTCTGCGGATGAGAAGCAAGTTGCTGGAAGACAGAAAGGAGGGGTAAAGTTAAAATTTGTGCTTCAATCCCTCAGATTCCAAATCTGTCTGATACCTTGAGGTGTCTAAGAGATAATAAAAAAAAAAAGAATCTTCATCCAAATGACTAGCTTTGTATTCATTTTAAACTGCTTGATTCTTTGGAAAGCAGATGTTATTTGTAACCATACCTAAGTTCACCTCAGTACTTTTTCTTCCTTGTGTAGCAGGCCAGGAATGTTCATTTCATACATCGCTGACAGTCAGCTATAGCAATTCCTCCAAGACGATGCAAGCCATTAACAGGACCAGAAAATTATTTTAAAAGACAGGAAGAAAGTTATCCATGCTGAATATTTTTTGGCCTTTGAAAAATTAGAAAGAACAAAGGGCTACACCCCAGAGCCCCAGGGCCACTCATCAGGGAGAAGCCAGCGGAGCTGCAGGGCCTTGGAGAACTTGAGCTCTGCCCATTAGAGCACAAGGCACGTGCCTTGATTGTTCAGGGGTGCAGCCACATGGCAGGTTCTAGAGGTTGCAAACCCCATCCAGCCAGGAGCAAGGCCCTGGCACCATGTGCCTGGGACACGCCCAGGCTTGCCCCGTGCTCCAGAGGCTCTGAACTCCTCGCAGCCAGACTCAAGGTCCTGGTGGTGCCACACTCCAGGGTGCACTCTGCCTAGTCATCTGGGCCCCAGAGATTCCAAACTCCAACCAGCCAGGCTGAAGGTCCAGCAACACATCCCCAGAGTGCATCTCTGCTAGCCACCTGGGTTGTGGCGGTTCTGAACTCTACACAGCCAGGTTTTAGGCCCTGGCCACAGGCTCCAGGGATGTGACCCTGCTAGCTACAGGAAGGTTACAAACTTTGCCCAGCCCAGTGTCCCAGAGCAACCCAACAAAGTACATCAGGGGAACATGCAGTCAGTCTCAGAGACCACAGAACACAAGGGTCCAGTGCCATAATCTGGCAGTGTGCCCCAGCTAGCCATGGGGATATTGGAGGATTGATGCTCTACCCAGCACAGCATTCCAGTGCAATCTATTGGGAGGCTGCTTGCCCAGCTGCACAGGTCCCAGAAGAAAATGACAAAACGAAAGAGCAAGAGGCAGTCTCAATCCCCAAGCCCACTAAGAACAAACCCAAGAGACACTGAAATGGAAGACACTGGGAGTCACACAGCTGAACTTTCTGAAATGATAGCAAATGAAGTAAAGAAACAACTCCATGAAGCTATAGAGAAACTCAAATCAGAAATAATCTCCCAGCTAAAAAATGAAATGACAATCATTATGAAAGAAATGCTGTGTGTATCTGAAGAAGATCAAGATAAAAAATAGAACAACAGAAGAAAATGATGGAAACTTTGAATGAACAAAAAAAGACACAAATAGAATGCATGAAACAGATTCAAAGGGAAATACAGGAAGTGAAAAATTCCATGGAAAGTTGGCAAAACTGCTTGAAAGAAGCTGAAGATAGAATCTCAGACCTTGAAGACAGCATAGAAACTTATGATCACGAAAGAAAAGATCTCTTAAAAATAACAAGGAGCCAGGAAACAACAATTCAACAGCTGAAAGATGATGCCAAGAGAAATAACATAAGATTAATAGGTGTCAATGAAAAAGCAGGGGTCAATATGAATGACCTACAAAGACTATTTGCAGAAATAATAGCAGAAAAATTTCCAAACATGAGAAGAGAATCTGATATACAGGTAAGTGAGGCATACAGAACCCCAATTAACCATAACCAAAAGAAATTTTCACCCAGACATATAATAATTAAGGTATCAGAAATACAGCACAAGAACAAAATACTAAAAGCTGTCAGAGAAAAGAAACAGATCACCTATGAAGGAAAGCCTATCAGAATCACGGCAGACTTCTCAACACAAGTCTTCAAGTCAAGAGGAGCTTGGAGTGAAGCATTTCAAACCCTGAAAGAAAACAACTTTCAACCCAGATTGATGTGTCCTGCAAAGCTATCTTTAAAAATTAATGGAGAAATAAGATACTTCCATGACAAAGAACAACTGAAGAAATTTATGGCCACCAAACCAACACTACAAAGAGTACTGAAAGACACTCTAGAAAGAGATAAAGATAGATACAGTCTTAAGAACAACAACAAAAGGAAACCACTAAGTAGGGCAAAAAATTAAACAGAAAATGTAGAAAACCAACAACAGAAAGATATCATGACAGGAATGAGTCAGTACATATCAGTTATATCAATCAATGTAAAAGGTCTCAACTCACCAATAAAAAGAAACAGACTGGCAGAGTGGGTTAAGAAACAAAATCCAACAATATGCTGTGTACAAGAAACACATTTAACTCAAAAGGAAACTCACAGACTGAAAACCAAAGGCTGGAAAACAATACTCCATGCAACAACCGAGAAAAAAACAGGGGTAGCTATTTCATTTGCAGACAATGTGAACTTCAAACTGAGAATGATCAAAAGAGATAAAGAAGGTCACTATATACTTGTTAGGGGAAAACTTCAAGAGAAAGAGATTACAATCATAAATATATATGCACCAAATATGGGAGCACCCAACTATATAAGACAATTCTTAATAGCCATGAAAAACCAAATAAACAAAATAATACAGTTATAACAGGGGACCTTAACACTCCATGGTCATAGAGACAGATCAACCACACAAAAAATCAGCAAAGAGATAAGAGAACTGAATCAAACTTGTGAACAAATGGACCTAGTAGATGTGTAACGAGTATTCCACCCATCAACATCAGAATACATATTCTTCTCAGCTGCACATGGGCCATTCTCTAAAATAGATCATATACTGGTCCACAGAATATGCTTAAGTAAATGCAAAGGAACTGAAATAATTCCATGCATATTATCTGAACGTAGTGCAGTAAAATTGGAAATGAATGACAAAAAACCCCACAAGAACCCCATAAACACATGGAAATTAAATAATACTCTCCTAAACAATCAATGGGTTACAGAAGAAATTAAAGAAGAAATTAAACAATATCTATAATTGAATGAAAATGCAAATAAAAATTACTGGGACCTGTGGGACACAATGAAAGCAGTCCTCAGAGGAAAATTTATAGCACTAAACTCCCACATCAGAAAAATGGAAAGAACACACATAAACAACCTAATGATGCACCTCAAACTTCTAGAAAAAGAAGAGAACATCAAGCCCAAAGCGCAAAGAGGAAATTATAAAGATCAGAGCAGAAATTAATGCAATTGACACTAAGAAAACTATACAAAGAATTAATGAATTGAAGAGTTGGTTCTTTGAAAGAATAAATAAAATTGATAAACCCCTAGCAAACCTTATCAAGAAGAGGAAAGAAAAAACTCAGATTCATGCAATAAGAAATGAAAAAGGTAAAATCACTACTGACTGTGTGGAAATACAGAAGATCATAAACACCTACTTCAAAAACCTTTACTCACATAGATTTGATAACACAGAAGAAATGGACAGATTCCTAGAAACTTATGAATTACCAAAGCTAAATCAAGAAGATTTAAAGCTGCTGAATAACCCAATCTCAGCTAATGAAATAGAAAATATAATTAGAACCTTACCAACAAAGAAAAGCCCAGGTCCTGATGGATGCATTGCTGAATTCTACGAGAAATTTAGGAAAGACTTATGCCAACACTCCTCAAACTCTTCAAGGAAATTGAAAAGGAAGCAAGTTTCCCTAACTCATTTCTGGAAGCAACTATTACCATAATACCCAAACCAGAGTAAGACTCAATCAAAAAAGAAAATTACAGGCCAATCTCCCTAATGAACATAGATACAAAAGTGCTCAATAAAATACTGGCAAATAGAATACAACAAGTTATCAGGAAGATTATACACCATGATCAAGTGGGATTCATCCCAGAAATGCAGGAATGGTTCAACATATGCAAATCAATAAATGTAATACTCCATATCAAGAGGGCCAAGGACAAGAATCACATGATCATCTCAATAGATGCAGAAAAATCTTTCAACAAAATCCAACACTCATTCATGATAAAAACCCTACAGAAAATTGGAATAGATGGTCTCTACCTCAACCTGATAAAAGCCATATATCATAAACCAATAGCCAACATCTTACTAAATGGAGAAAAACCGAAAACTTTCAACCTAAAATCAGGAACAAGACAAGGATGTCCATTATCACCACTCCTATTCAATATAGTTCTGGAAATATTAGCCTGAGCAATTAGACAAAAGAAAGAAATAAAGGGAATAAGACTAGGAAAGGAAGAAGTAAAACCATCACTCTTTGCAGATGATGTGATACTCGGCATAGAATACCCACCAAAAATCCATTGAAAGTCTTCTAGATGCAATAACCAAATTTAGCTATGTTGCTGGATACAAGGTCAACACTCAAAAACCAATAGCAGCCGGGCATGGTGGCGCATGCCTTTAATCCCAGGACTCAGGAGGCTGAAGTAGGTGGAGTGTTGTGAGTTCGAGGCTGGCTTGGGCTACAACACAAGTGCAAGGCTGGCCTGAGCTACATAGTGCAGCCCTGCCTCAAAAAACTAGGGCTGGGAGTTTGGCTCAGTGGCTTAAGTGCCTGTCTGGCAGGTGCGAGGCTGTGAGTTCCATCCCTGGTGCCAAACAAAATAAAACAAAACAAAACAACCAAAAAAACACAAAGCATTCCTGTACACAAACAACAAAATCACTGAGAGAGAAATAAGGGAAACCATACACTTCACTATAACATCCAAAAAAAATGGAATACTTAAGAATCAATCTAACAAAGGAAGTAAAAGATCTATACAGTGAAAATTACATTACTCTGAAAAAGAAAATCGAAGAAGATTTCAGAAAATGGAAAGATATTCCCTGTTCATGGATAGGAAGAACAAACATCGTGAAAATGGCCATTCTCCCAAAATTGTTATACAGATTTAATGTAATCCTAATCAAAATACCACTTGCCTACCTCACAGAGCTAGAGAAATCATTCCTGAAATTCATCTGGAACCAGAAGAGACCTAGAATAACAAAGGCAATTCTGGGCAACAAAGGTAAGGCAGGAGGCATCACAATCTCTGACTTGAAACTATATTACAAAGCTACTGTGATAAAAATAGCATGGTACTGGAATCAAAACAGACCTGAAGATCAATGAAATAGATTAGAAGATATAGCCACAACTACAAACACACTCAGTCACCTCATCTTTGACAAAGAGGCCAAATATGTACATTGGAAGAAAGATAGCTTCTTTAACAAATGGTGCTGGAAAACCTGGCTTTCTATATGCTGTAAACTAAAACTAGATCCATGTCTATCACTATGCACTAAAATAAAGTCAAAACGGATTAAAGATCTGAATATTAAAACAGAGACACTAAATTTGCTGGAAAACAAAGTAGGAAAAAATCTTGATGTCATAGGAGTTGGCAGAGAGTTCATGAAAAAAAATCAAACTGCACGGGAAGCACTTCCTAGAATCAACTGGGATCTTGTCTTACTAAAAAGTTTTTGCATGTCAAAGGAAATCTCCCACAGAGTGAAAAGAAAACCCACGAACTGGGAAAATATCTTAGTCGATTGTCCATCTGACAAAGAACTTCTATCTAAAACATATAAAGAATTAAAAGAAATCAGGACCCCAAAATTCAAGGACCCAATCCAAAAATGGGCATCTGAAATGAATACACACTTCTCAGAGAAAGAAATACAAATGGAAAATAAATATATGAAAAAATGTTCAATATCAATGGTCATTTGGGAAATGCAAAATAAAATAACACTGAGATTCCATCTCACTCCAGAAAGAATGGCCAAGATAAAAAAATCAACCAATAACAAATGCTGGTGGGGTTGTGGGGAAAAAGGAACTCTACTCCACTATTGGTGGGAGTGTAGACTGGTGCAACCACTATAGAATCAGTGTGGAGATTCTTCAAGAAACTAGGATTTGAGATCCCATTTGACCCAGCTATCCCGCTTCTGGGCATTTTCCCAGAAGAATTGAAAGCATCATACTACAGTGATATTTGTGTACCCATGTTTATAGCAACCCAATTTGTAAAAGCCAAATCTTAGAAACAGCCCAAGTGCCCATCAATCAAGGAATGGATAAAAAACGTGTGGTATTTTTATACAATGGAGTACTACTCAGCTATCAAGAAAGATTGCATTGAGACTTTTATAAGTAAGTGGACACGACTTGAGACCATACTCATAAGTGAGATAAATCAAACCCACATGTGTAAATACCATATTGTCTCCCTAGTGTAAGAAACTGAAATAGTATATATGATCCAAAATCTACAATAAGTACTGTGTAAGGGTAAGAAACTGCTCAAAGAGCAAAATTAATTGGGATAGGGAAAAGGAGGAAAGAAGGAAGGGAAAAAGAAAAAGATATAAATCTGTATATATGTATATGTAAGATAACTAAAATGAATACAGTGCTGATTATATTATTTATTGAGAAATAACAGTTAATACTCATATGATTGGATCAATTTTATATGTCTGTATGTGTTAATGTAAACAACTGTGTTGAAGGTAATGAAACTCAATATTGCAACCATTGTCAAGTTCCTATCATCTTGTTTTGTAAACCTGTAGTGTTACTGTTGTAGATTTGCTGTTGTCATTTGTCTCTTTTGCTTTTTGTCTTTCTTTTATGTGTCTTTTTTCTCTTAAATAAAAAAAAAAGAACAAAGGGCCGGATCCTGCTGTATTGCCTAAAAACATAAGTCCAAGTTTCAATGCCCAGTTCTCAGGAATGTGACTTTATTTGGAAATACTGTCTTTGCAGATTTAATCAAGTTAAGGATATTGGGATGGAATCATATGGATTTACAATATGTCCTAAATTCAATGGCTGGGGTCTTTATCAGGAAAGGAAAGTTAAGTTTGAGACATAATAGGAACACAGAGGGGGAAGAGGAAGTGAGGGCAGAGGCAAAGTGAACCGATGCCACCTTAAACCTAGCAATGCCTGAAGCTGGAAGAGGATGGAGAGTTCTGCCCTCACATCCAGTGGGAATGTGGCTCTGACAACACCGTGATTTCATCCTGACTTTTGCTCCCTAGGATCATGAGGACAAATTTCTATTGTTTTAAGTCATCAAATTTGTGGTAATTCATTATGGCAGCCATGGGAAATGGTCTTAGTTACTTTATTATTGCTAGGGCAAAATACCTAACACTCAAAATTTAAAAGAGGAAAGGTTTATTTTGGCTCACAGTTTGTAGAGGTTTAAATCCTTATTTGGCTGGCTGCAAGGCAGGATGGCATGGCAGAGGAGAAACATTCTGTGATATGGCAGGCAGGAAGCAGTAACAGAGAAACCTTCCTTTCCTTTTGTATATTCTACCCAGGCTCCAAGCCTATTGGTTGATGCCACTCACATCCAAGGTGGGTCTTCTGCCTTCAGTAAATTCATTCAGCCACACTCAGAATTGATCTAAACCAGTTAGTGGGTTAATCCAGTTACCATGATCTAGTCACTCCCAAAATCTCCACCTGAGAGCATATGAAGCTTTGGGGGACATTTTAGATATAAAAAGAGAAACCAATGCAGATTTGGTACCAGGAAATTTGATATCACTGTAACAAATATCTAAACCCGTGGAAGTAGCTTCGGAATTAGATAATGAGCAAGAGTGAAACAACTTTGAGAAGTGTGATAGAAGAATCCTAGATGTGGACCTATTCAACTGGGTTTGCACTGGGGAGCAGCTGAACACTCAAGATGTCCCCACCAGGGTCTTATCTGGATGAGGATGCTTCCCACAGTGACAAAGGCACTCTGTTCATGAAAGATCTGTGTCCTTATTGCCTGGTGTCTAGTTACCTCCTGAGTCATAGGAGTCCCCCAATGAAGCTGAGTGCAGGGTGCCCCATTGTGACAGCCACCTGCAGAGGTTGAGTACTCCTGGCCGGAGGCAGAACAGAAATCAGAACAGCTAGAGTGGGAACCTAATCCTTGGGTAGAGAGTCTTCAAAGACTCAGTTCACCCAGCCCATGCAGGGATCTGTACCCACTCTGAGGAGTGGAGAACAACATGGTTCAGGGAGACGACCATGTGTTGGCTTTGGGGCCATATGGACATATGAACCCTGGTTCTGCTGCTGAATAATCCCATGGCCATGGGCGAGTCATTGAACTCCATCACCATCAGCAAATGGAATGGTCACATCCACCTGACACAGTAATCGTGGATCAAATGAGATGACAGAAGTAGTAATGCATGTAACCCGGTGCCTGGTGTTTAGTGGTCTTTCCTGTAATTGCTAGTTTTCCTTCCCCACTTTGGATGGGGATGATAACTGAATTAAGTTCCATTTGGCAACTTCATCAAGTTCTTACTCTGTGCTATACATGTGCACTTGTTGGAAATATAAAGATGAATCCAGTGAAGGAAGTCTTGTCCTCAAGAATGTTGCATCTGGAGGAAAAACAGCAAGTAAACATAATTATGGTAGCCAGAAAATGACAGTACTAGTTGTTTCACTTGGCAAAGTTGACAGTGAGCAGTATTATAAAGAGGTTCCCCAGAGAGAATTCTCCCCTTATTTTTAAGGTGAATGGGTGCCATTGGAGAGATGGCAGGAGCTTCCTGAGAATTGCAGTGGAGGATTTGGGTTCTGGAAGGCACTGATATCCAGGGTTGGTCTACTGGGGGAGGGGATTTGAAAGTAGCCCTGATGACCAAAGAGTAAAATTTAATTTGTACAGCAGGGAACAAGAAACCAAAGAGACAGCAGCGGCAACATGCAGAGACCCAGCACACTGCGCTAACAGTGCTGGGAGTCATGAAAATCTCCTAAGCAACTATGCAATGATCAGATTTCAGGGCACCAACTCTGGCTGCAGAGAGGAGAATGGGTAAGAGTGGGGAGAAAGTGGGGCTGTGAAGCTGCTGTGGCCATGGCTCAGGGAAGAGACAGCAAGGGCCCAGACCAAGGCTAAAGGTTGCCCTGGCTTGATTATGGTTTGTCCCCTCCTAAATGCTTGCTGATAATTTTGTTTTGAGCTGGGACTCTCACTGTGCTGCCCAAGCTGGCCTGGATCTCCTGGGCTCCAGAAATCCTCCTGTCTCAGCCTGCTGAGTAGCTGAGTAAGTAGGCTTGTGTAGCCAGCCTGGCTCTGTGTTGTAATTTGATTGCCATTGTGGGGTAAGGAGGTGCCTAGTGGGCGGTGTTTGTATGGGGCGAGCTATCATGAATGGATTAATGCTTTCCTCAAATGGGTGAGTTCTTGCTCTCTAGGAACCCGGGTTGTTTACCTGGGTCGGGTAGTAATAAAGCCAGTCACCCCTGTGGTTCTTTCTCCTCCACCACTTGCCCTTCCATTTTCTACCATGAGGTTTCACCAAAAACCAAGCAGATGCCAATAGCATACCCTGCACCCCACTCCAGTCTCCAAAACTGTGGCCCCAAAATAAACCTCTTTCCCTTTGAAATTACCCAGTCTCAGACATTCTGTTATAGCAACAGAAAATAGATTAAAGGTCACCCCCAGCCACACCCCATAAAGTATTTCCTCCAATCCATCTTCAGGCACCTGAAGTCTTTCTCGTTTGAGTCACCGGGAAACTGATGTTTAACTACCTAGGAGGGAGTCCACAGTACCAATTCATGTTGTTGGTTAATCCATTATTACCATCAAGGCTTTGTAACAGGGGGTTGTCTGTCTCTGTTACTTGAACAGTGTGGCAATAACGTCACTTGGAGATAAAACGGGATCACTGTGGAATTAGGTCCCACAAAGAGCAGCAGCTCGTATGAGTGCCTTTGTATACGTTATCTCTGAACGCTGAAAACGTTGAAAGCTACAGGCCAGTCTGACGCCCCAGCCAGATTCCCTTCCCCATCTCTAACCAAGTTTACAACAAGAGATGGGAACTGGCACCAGGTTTAATTCGAGAGTTTATTAATGGAAAAATCAACCCTGGCTGCCAAATGCAAAGCCCTTGAAATTGAGGGTCTTTTTTTTCCCCTCCCAGTGGAAGGCTTGGCAACCCTTTGTTGGGGCTTGTAACAGCACAGATGTTCTCTGAAGTCCATTGCTAACAGGATTGGGGAGGGAGATTTCTGTCGCAGGCAGCCTGAAGCCTGGCTTGGTGGATAAGGTGGTGGGAGGTGTGTAAGTGCTTTGAATGGATTAGGGGCCACCCCAGACCTGTGTGCCTGTCAGTTTAATCACTGTTTTCATTATAACAATTTTAATGGAAGATTTAAAGACTAAAACACCACACTTCTAATCCTGCAACTCTGTGAAATTGATTTCACTTCATAAACTGCTTCTCTGCCTTCGTCTATTTGCATAGATGTAGGCAAACACACACATATAACTGCATACCGATCCACACAACTTGACTTATAGGTGATCTACAGACTACATTTTAGTTTTGAAGGTTCAATTAGACTATATCACATGTTTTTCATAATTATCATTTTAATAAGCATAAGCTATTCCTCCCAGATGGTATGATCTAGTTTCCGCTTTTCTTACTTTGAAGACATTAGGGTATTCTCAATCTTTTAAATGTTATAAGCAAAAATTCAGTAACTATATATGTGCATATAACCTTTTTAGGAACTATTGCCTTAGGGAGAATTCCCAGGAATGATACGTTCAGGAAGCAGTAATGTGTAAAAGTGCTGGCTTCACAGTCAGACAGATGTTAATTAAAATCCTGGTTTTACTGTTTACTACAAGTATTACTCTAGCTGTGTTACTTCCATGTCTTCATTGGATGGTATATATAAGGCAGGTATTGCTGTTTAACAAATAGACCCATTTAAGATGAAAGTACTGGCAGTGAAAAATGCATGTAACATATTTAAACTACTGAACATCATAGTTTAGCAACATAATACACTAGAGAAGACAGGTTTACTCTTGCGATTAGGTGATTCACTAGCAGATGCAGCCTATGGCCACTGCCCAGCATTTTGAGAGAGGATCATATCAAATGCTGTCAATCCAAGAAAAGGCCATGATTCAAGATTTGAAGTATGGTTTTTACTGACTATGTATTGCTTTTGCATTGTTATAAAGTAGAAAAATCATCATCAAACTGCCAAATCCCAAGGCCATCTCTATTGGGTTGTGCATTTGTGAACTACCTGGGGCCCAGCAGACACGGCAGATCGGTGGGGTGGTCCTCCTTCCCTCAGGTCTGTAGGTCAGTTGAGAGGCTTTGGTGCCATTTGTCTGTCTTCCTCTCCCCCCGTGACAGGCATCCTGTTCTCATGGCAATGGTGCGGACACAGGAAAATGAGCCCAAGTGCACAACCATTTTCCATATCGCTGGTCACACCTTGTCTACTAACACTGCATTGGCCATGGCAAGTTGAGAGGCCAAATAACAAATGATGCGGCAGGGAAATAGAGTCTTTTTTTATTTTTATTTTAAAAAGAAAAACAGAAAAAAGGCAGAAATAATACAGAATTAAAAAAATAGTAGGAAATCACTAGTTAATATATTTCATATTATTATCTTAGAAGTAGTTGTTCAGGTTACCAGATCTAGGCATAAAAGAATGACCAAACAGTCAAATAATGACAGCACAAACTGTTCTTTTTGATGAACTAACAGAGATTAGTAGTATGATTATCTAACTTGTGTACGTATACATGCATACATTTATATACGTATACGTACATACATATAATCTTTTCCTTTCTTCCTTTTCTCCTTTCCCCTATCCAAGTTGTTCATTCCTTTTGATCACTTTCAGGAAATAGATTTTTTAGTTCAAAGAACTTCAAGGTCACAAGTGAAAGAGAGTGGATACTAAGAGCAGTGAAGTATTGGGGGACATCACTGTGATCTACCAGACAGAGGAAATGGAACCTACAGAGTTGTAATGAGGGAAAAGTGATACAAGGTTTTCAAAAGTCAATAAATGTCACTTTGAGAGAGGAGGGTTCATTTCATTTTATTTAACCATTTTGTTCTTAAGTTCCTGGAAGTTCCTGGCACATAGTAAATATCTGGGGATTTTTAAATTGTAAGACGTTGGCTATTCTAATTGTTTGTCCTGTGGATAAATACCCTAACCTTACCCCACATCCCACCTTCCTATGTTCCTCCAGCACTTTGACCAAAACCCTGCTAGACTTTATCACATTGTATCACATTTAATGGCTTCGATGCCTGCTCTTCTATTAAACAATGAACTGCAAGAGAACAGGAACCCTAGTTTACTCATGTCTGCTATCTCAAGGACCATCACAACAAACACCACATTCCTAAGTGCTGGAGAGAAGCAATCCATTAACGCTAGCTATATTTTTTCTTTTCTTTCCAATCTTGGTCATTCTTGTGGTCTGCAGTTTAAAGTTCCCCTCAGATCTCATGTGTTGAAGGTTTGGTTCCCAGCTGAGGGTGCTGTTGGGAAGTGGTGGAATCTTTAGGAGGTGGTGGCTGGTTGGAGGAAGTAGAACACGTGGGATGTGCCCTTGCAGGGAATGTTGGAACCTGGGCCTCTTCTTTGCTTTCTGTTTCTTTGCCCACCATGAGATGAATAGTCTCCTCTGGCACATGTTCCTGCTTCATGCCCAAAGGGAACAGGACCGAACCACCATGGACTGAAACCTCTGAAACTGTGAACCAAACTAAATCGTTTCTCTCAGATGTTCTGTAACAGAGACAGAAAGCTAACTAATGAGATCATGTTTTTCTCTACCTTCTTAAACTTAGATAACATACTTGTAGAAGATGTTTTAAGGTCCTTGTCTCTTATTTTTCTCACCTTTATGATTTCTGGATCTTTTTCTATTGATTGAATTTCCTTGCAGTAGGAGGTCAGATTTTCCTGCTTCCTTGCTTGTCTAGTAGGTTTTGATTGGATATTAGACTGTGATTTTTACACTGTTAGTTGATGGATTTTGTTGTATTTCTTTAAATAGCACTGGATTTTGCTTTGGCATGCAATTAAATCATTTACAATGAGGTTGATCTTTTAAGGCTATTAAATTTTGTTAGCACAAGTCTAAAGCAGCCTTTAGTTAAATCAATGTGCTTCTGAGAATTTTACCCAGTATCACATGTACAAATAGAGCTCTTTCTGCTCTGACTGGATTGTGGGGTATACGAACTATAACCCACACTGCGTGAGCCCTGGAAATTATTCTAGGTAGTACTTTATTTATTTATTTGTTTATTTATTTATTGATCTTCTTGCTACAGGGTCACACCGTTAGTTCAGGCTGGCCTTGAGCTCACATTGCAGCCCTGGCTGGTCTTGAACTTGCAATGCTCCTCCTGCCTCAGCCTCCTGAGTGCTGGGATTACAGACTTGCACCATCATACCCAGTATAGGTAGTCTTTTCTGATGCTGCTTTCTCCAGTGTTAGGTTGTTTCCCCTCAAAGACAGGAGTACACCAGGGACTCTGGACGTTTTCTGTATCCATTTGTTCTGTTTTCCTGTAAGTTCTAGTTACTGTGGCCTTAGTGAATCTGCCACTGTCCCCTCAATTCAGGGACAGTACCTGGCCCTAAGGGACTTCCCTGCCCTGTGCCGGAGCCTGGGCGATGCCTCTAGCAGTCAGCTGGGGCAGTTGCTTCTTTGTGCCAGCAATGGCTGTGCTAAGCTGCCTGTTTCCGGATGCCTAAGTGTTGTTTTCAAGTTGTTTGCCTGGATTTCTAGTTATGCAAGGCAGGAGAGTGAGTCTGCTCCTTGTTCCCCAACATTGGCTGGAAGTGGGTCTGACCTTCACTGCTGCTCCATGTGTGGGGGTTTGGAGCTGGCTTGAGAGCTGGCCTCCAACCTCACCAGGCTCCTGATGCCGCCAATTTGGCGTCCCTCTAACTGAAGAGGGGTTTCTGTAGCTCAACGCTTTAGAAATTTGGGGCTTGAAAATTCTTTGTTTCAAGGGGATGTCTTGTGAATCACAGAATATTTAGCATCATCCATGGCTTCCACCTATTGGGTTCAATAGCACACTCCTACCCTGGGTGTGACCATCTAGTTGTCCAATGTCTTCTGGGGACCAGAATCATCCCCAGCAGAGAAGCACTGCTGTAGGCTTCCTGATTGGAAGCAAAGTCCTCACTCACACCTTCTGTACAGTAGATCCCTTTCTGTTCCCTGGAATCATGAACAGAAATATGTGCTTCCAACCAAGGATTGTGTCCTTGGGAAGATGTCTCACTGACCAGTGTGTCCAGCGATTCAGGGATGATTTAAATGCCTTTTGTCATGCAGACTTTGGCCATACAGGAGGAAGACTCCAAACCTAAAAAGTAAGGTTATTATTTATACATCAGGTAAGGCGAGGGGAAGGTGATTTGAAAGGGTCCATTGCGTTAGTAGGAACATCTCCCACTAGTATGTCCCATGGGAATGGCCTTCTCCATGGTTTTCTTACATGTTTTATGAAACAATTTTTGAGTACTAGTCCCTCTAGTTTGCATTAATGCAAAGAAAAACAGATTTATCTGAGTATTCTGCAGATCATCCTCTCTTAAAATGGATCAATCATATAACCATTGCTATGAACACGAAACAAGTAGGAATCTTGCCACCCGTTAACAAAACTCAAGCAAAGTCAAAGGGCGTTTGACTAGTAAACAGAAACTCACATCTTCTGTTAAGGAGCAGTCTCATGTGTCTTCTTTGTCTCTTATCTACTGGGTAGTTAATTTTCTCTGCATTTGCAAAATTGCACAAGTAATCTATTTTTGGCGAAGAAAAATTAGAAATTCTAAGTAAGGAAAAAGTAAAGTGCCGTAAAACAACTAGAGAGATAACTATTCTCATCACTTTGGCGTCCAGCCTCACGGAGTCGTTTATCTTTCTCCTTGTCTAGGTGATTGCCTGTATACATAGCCTCATCTATCCTTTTTTACAGCAAATTGAAAATTTCCTATTGTACATTCTTGTAATCTATTTCTAATATATGACACCATATCGCAAAGATCTTCCCACATTGATAAAAATAGAACTGTGTAATCTTCAAAATGAGTACATAGTAGTCCATGAACAGACCACTCTTTAATCCATCTGCTATTGCTAGGTCCTTATGTTTGCTTTGAATTTTATCTTTATAAGAAAGAAAGTGGTGGATGAGTATTTCTATATCCCTCATGCTTTTCAGTTTATTCTTTAGGACACGAATCTGGCCTCTCCATCTATTTCCATAGTAAGGTCCATTTATAATGTATACTTCTGTAGAGTAGCTTCTGAGTTACTGTCATGATGGAAGTTTTATTGACAAGAATCAGAAAGAAAAATTGTGAAAATCAAGTGTCAGGACATAGGGAACTTTCTTTGTCAATGATGTGCTAAAAAAATCTGTGGAGTCTTCAGCTTTGTCCTCAGTTTGTTTATCATGCAATTAAGACAAAAATTTCTAAAAATGGAATAGATGACAGTGATCCATTATATTTGTTTTCTCTTGCTATGTGACAAATTACCACAAACATAGTTTAAAACAATAACAATTGACTATCTCATGCTCAGCCCTCCTCTTTCCTCCACACTGACTAGGGCTCACCTACTGCCTTCATCCCCAAACTCTAGACCCTTTAAGAACTCACCTGATTAGGCGAGGCCCATCACAAATAGTCCTCTGTTTGATTACTTTGACTGATCAGGGATCTTCCTTACTTTTCCAAAATGTCTTTTGCTATATAATCATAAAGTTGCTATTCTGTCATGTATCTAGGTCCTGTCCATCCCCAAGGTAAAATTCTCCAGGGTGTCTACCAGGAGGTGGGAAACTTGGAGCTTGTCTTTAAATTCTGTCTACTGTCCATAGTTCTAATCTCTTGGAGTGCAGGAAATCACCCTTACTATTTTGGTTATAGTCTAGATTTTTGTGACTCCTGTGTTTAGGGATTTCTTTTAAAAAGATAATTGAAATTATAGTACTCAACACCCATGAATCTTTTAGTCTCAATTTCATAACTTGCCAAGTGTTCTATGCAAAATATTGACAAGCAGCTTTTGAAAACTGGCTGATAGCTTTCATAGACTAATGTTTATGCCCCTCAAATCCATATGTTGATGCTCCCCAGCTCTCACTGTGATGGTGTGGGGAGCTGAGCCCTTTGGGAGGCAGTTAAGTTTAGATGAGATCATATGATAGCATTAGTGTACTTACGGAAGAGGAAGAGACACCAAAGTCTCTTTTCTCAGTCGTGTGAAAATTCAGCAAGTATGGGCTCACCTATAAGCCAGTAAGGGGGCCCTCTCTAAGAAAGAAATTGTTGGCATCTTGATCTTGGAGTTCCAGTGGTATGGATTAAAAACTGGTGGTCAACTTAACACCAGCTGAATTACATCAGCATGGTGTTGAGTGTAGATGGCCCACCTGAGGAAAGTTGCCAGCATAAATAGAGACGTGGAGAAGAAGGGTGAGGTGTTGTGGGTTTTCCTAAGTGTTGCTGTTTTGAGCCATTAGTTCTCCTGGAGGAGCTTGTCATGCTGGCTTCCCTGATATGAATTCAGCCATTATTATCAGAGGAGCTTGGGACCTTGTTGCTGAGAGTGGCTGTGGTTCACGTTGGAGGAACTCTGCTCCTTACATTGTGTATCACTTCCTGGCTCTGGAGGGGAAGATGTGTGCTGTTTAATCTCCAGGAGAAGTTTGTCACGCTGGCTTCCTGGTACGTACCTGACTGTTCTCATTGTCAGTGGAGCTCAGGACCTCATTGTTGCTGAGGGTGGCTGTGGTACTTTTCAGGGGAGCTCTGGTTCTTATTTTGAGCATGACTTCTTGGCTCCAGTGTAGAATTCTCAATCTACTGGCACAGCTCCTTCACTCTGCTGGCATAGACTTTCTAGCTTCCACCACTGACCTTTGGCCTTCCCAGTACAGATTCATAAAACAGACTGGCATGAGTCCTTGTTGTGGGCTATAGACCTCTAGTTGGACTCATGAGAGGCATTGTCATGGGCTCTGGGTCTTCAGTTGGACTCATGCAGGACATTGCTGTGAAATCCAGGCCCTTGGCTCAATATTCTGGGTCTTTAGTGTTGTGAACAGATTTTCCTGTACTTCCTTGTGTTTAACTCTGGGTGACCATCATAAAACAGTATTATAAATTCTGTGTCTTGTATGTAATTGTTCTTGTAACCCCCTCACTACAATATCCAGCCTCCAGAACTATAAGAAATAAATACCTGTTGTTTAAGTCACCCAGTCTTTGGAATTTTATTATAGTAGTCCAAGATGACTTAAAAATGAATGAGCTCTTTTTGGTATTGTTGTATTTTCTAATTTACTTATTGCCGTTGCCTGAGTTTTAAGTTTTCCACCTGATTCTTTTGTCAGTGATGCCTTGTAATAGACATCCAGGAACATAGAAGTGGTAGATTTCTATTCTTTTTTTCATGTAAAAGAGAGCTGGAGTACTAGAATAGCTAACGGATAGCTTCTCTGTGATAGACTTTCTTTCACTGATGAAATATTTATGATGACATGTTGCCTAGAAACGGTCACCAGATCTGCCTGCATATGCAAGAGCAAAACTCAAGGGGGCGTTTCCCTTGGAAACCTAATGAAAAGCACAACCAGCTTAAGGAACACAGCTTCTGCTTCCTTGATGAAATTCCTCCTAGTTTCAGGCAAAGAAAATGTTGCCTGGGAAAGTGGTCTTGTTGGCCAGAATAATTTAGCTACTGATTGAGAGTGGTGCATGGGGAGGACTTTAAAAACGCAAAAGCAGAGAGATTGTCAGGAAGTATTTGTCTGTCATGTAGAAAAATGTTTTACTTTTGTCACAGTCTGTGGATGGGTACAGATGTGACAATATTCTCCTCGTTCATGCCCTCTCACTGATTGCGGCTGCAGAACTGTTGGGTTTATTAAAGTAAACCAGCCTTCTTGGGCCAAGGTCCTTGAACTTGGGACCTGTTCTTTTTAGGGCGGTTGGCTTCCAACTCTTAGAACATGCTGCAAAGAAGAAAGAGCAACTGAATTCACTGCTTCTGAACATATCTTTCATGGGGGGCATTTAGACATCATACTTGCTGTCTCTTCTCTTCCAAGATGTTAGCAAACCACTGGATGAATAAACTGAAAGAAACTTGTGAGATTCTAGGGCAGAGTCCAATTTTTTCCTTTCTCTCTCTCTCTCTCTGTCTCCCTCTCTCTCTCCCTTTCCTCATTTTTAATCACCTTTTATTCCCCTTTTCTCCACTAACCTTGTATTTTGAAACTAGATTCAATACTCCAGGTTTATATAATTATAAGTAAAAGTAAAGAAAACCAACACCTTCATTAACATGTATAGTTTAACATTTGTAAATGTGCAGTTTCATGTAGATGCTTTGAAATATTAAAAGTAACTTCATGGACTTGGTGGATGCTGACAGACAGTGTACTCCAAGTTAGAGATCATAGATTTAATGGATCCCCTTTATTTTCCAGATGAGGAAAGTGTACCCCTCAGACTAAAGCAAACCACCCAGGAAAAGTTGCCACTACAGTTGGCTGTCTATACCCAATGGGCTTCCTATCCCTAGGTTCAAACCTGATTCAAATAAAAAATACTAAGGAAAAAAGTTGATTATGTATAGACTTTTAAAAATTGCTATTCTCTAAATAATACAGTATACTAACTATTTATATAGAGTAACATTGTATTAGGTGTTAAAGTGATCTAAAGATGCAGTATATGGGAGGATCTGCATAGGTTATATGCAAATGCTATGCCACTGTGTACAAGGGACTTGAGCCTCTGTAGCTGTGAATGTCTTGGGGGTCCTGAAACCAGTTCCTTGTAGATACCAGTGGACCCCGTGCTAAGAAGTGAATCTGGGTTAAACAACCACCTTGAGGTGTGATCAAAGAAGAAGGTTCTCTGCTGTGACTATAAATTGAAACCAGTTTAAGGAGTTTAAAAATGTACCAAGCCCTGGATCTAGAGAGTGTGAGTCAGGATTGGTCAGAGTTGGGACTGAAACATAAGATTCTATATTGTAACTGAGGTTAGAGAGATCACAAATGCTTTACTACAAAGGGAGTCACCAGACTCGGATCTTCTGTTGAATACTGTCCCCCTGTACCACCTGTGCCATTCTATTATATTTGCATTGCTGATAGAGGAAGAGGTTCAACTCAGAAAGGAAGAGGCAGACGCTGCGGAACTCTCACAGGAAGGGTGGAAATCCCGGGGCCCAATAGAAGCCACTCTGGACACTTGCAGAGGTGTGATGAACAGTAGTCAACTCTATCAGCTTGAGAGATGCCCAGTAAAGTACACTTCCAGGTGTGTCTGGGTGGGTCATGAAGTGTGGGCTTAGAAACCACATTGGTCCCTGGTTCCTTCCTCTTAGGCTGTTCCCTTGCTCTCTGCAAAGGCTCCATGGAAGCCTGAGCAGCATTCTTCCTGTGAGCCATGACAGACACTTCTGTGGGGAGGGTGCACTATGCAATCAATGCAGGGTCCTCTCCCCAAAGCTGAGGTCAGAGGACAATTTCAATAGGTTAAACTGCTTGTCACTGGGTCCTGAGTACAAAACTAGATTCCCCTCTGCCCTCTTCCAGCTGGATTAGGCATCTAAAAATACTTCCATGAGAAACTTGCTCCATCTGACTGGTTTGACAAGTTCCAGTCTTCAGAATCTGTTTTCCTGCTGCTAAGCTAAGACAGTCCTTCCCTGGTCAAAGATTCATTTTCTTGAAATCTGTCATCTTCCCCAGGTCAGTGGAGAGCTGATGGGTATTATGTCTTATACAAGAGCCAATGCTCAGCCATCTGGTCTCAAACAGCAGCGATTTTGCTCTATTTGTGATCTAGGCTGTAGCACAGAGGGATCTTATCTCCATTTCAGCCTTTAATCAGAGCTACAGAAAACATTCGGTGTGGTAGCTCTTGCGAGAGGCTGCTCAAGTTCTGAAGCACTTAGTCATTCGTTTGACTCTCTCGAGAGGCAAGTTGTGTAGGAGGACCTAGATCTACTAGGAGGTTTATATTGTATTATAATCAGTAGATAAGTATACAGAAAGGACTATAGTGTCTCTCCATCTATCTATTTCCCTACCCACCTATCTGCCTGGTTTCTCTTTTAAGAGTGAAAGAACCCACTGAAATATTAAAATTGACAATATCTGGGTGCTGGTAGGATTATGGAAGAATTTTAGACTTGTTAGGTTTTTATTTACCAAATAACTAACAAGTAGCTTATACTACATTAGTACGCAGTTTACAATTTTTGGTTGTTTATATTAAATAGGGTCTAGGTGAAATTTTAGAATGAAAATATTATTAAAGTTTAAAACTTGTTTAAAATTCTATTTTACTCTTAGTAGGTATGATTTATATATCTAGACATCCCCCCAAAGCCCCAAGCACTCAGGTTGTACTTTGGGGACTGGGTCATGGGTGTGTGACAGTTTAGTCCACTGTTGGGTTCACAGCTGGGTGTGATGTTGGGAGCTGAAACCTGCTGGGAAGATGTGGGTCACAGGGAATATGGCCTGGAAGGGTCTATTTCTCTCTTCCTCCCTTGATCCCCCTCTGCTTCCTGTCCCTCTGCGATGCTTCTCTGCCATGCTGCCCTACCTTGGAGCCAGCTGACTGTGGACTGAAACCTCTACAAACTGTGAGCCAAAATAAACTTCTCCTCCTTTAACTTGTGAGTGTTGGGTATTTTGTCCCAGCAATGAAAAAATAATTAAGACAAGAGGTTAATAGAGTTAATAACTTCTGACGATGATGAATATTTTGCTTTTTTGCATAGAAGTGCTTTCAATTCCAGGAATCAGTTTTGAAAATGACAATAAAGCACTAAAAATATTTATAGCCATTTTCTCTAGTATTTCTATTTGTGAGACACTCTGTTCAAGTAATAATGCTTAGAGAAAACAATTTCATATGAAGGTGTTCACTAGAGCATCATTTATGAAATAATAAACTGGAAACATCTTGACTCCTTAATAAAGAGATTTAAAAGTATCTAATGTGTTAAACTCAAAATATGCGCTGAAATTAAAAATAAGAAATCATTAAAAATGACAACTAGAAAAATTTTAGTAAAGTGGAAAATGCAAATGCTTCAATGTTTAAAAAAAGCCCACTAAACAAAACTGTATGTATCATATAACTACTTGCACAGATTATGAGTAGTATTTTCTGCCTAGAGTTTACGGTGAAAAAGAAATGACATATATATGAATCATTAGTAAAGTACTTGATGCACTGTAGCATTTAATAAACATTAGTGCTTAGCTTTCTACATGTGTATAAATGTGTATAGTGGAAAGAGTAAAGGCATTATCTGCTAATTCTTTTAGTAGAATTATGACTGAATTGCAGGAGGACATTCTCTCTCCTTTTCTTGTATTTTCCAAATACAGCATGATGAACAAATATTTCTTTGACTATGGGGAAATGAAGTTAAACAAAGATAAAGGTTAGTATGTGTTTGGCAAAGAGTGAAGCTGGTGGGATGAGGGGTCACCTTGTGATATTCTCATGTACCCCAGTGGGTGCAGCTACTGGGGTCTGTTGGTTTTGCCACCTCATATGAGGTGGTGGTAATGATGACTATAAGGCAATGCTTAGAAAGCCAGATAGGGACGGAACATGTACAGACCTTCCTAAACTCCTCAAAATGGCCAAAGAAGGTATCTTGGTTACTTTTCACTCATTGCCAAGACAAAATACCTGACACTCAAAATGAAGGAAGGAAAGGTTTACTTACCTTACCGTTTTTGGAGGTTTCAGTCCATAATCAGCTGGCTCCAAGGCAGGGTGGCATGGCACTGGGGCAACATTTCAAGGCAGCAGCCAAGCAAAAGCAGTCAGAGTAAAAGGGAGCAAGAGCAAGCCTCTTTTTCGCCCTTATATTGTACACAGGTCACCCCCTACCTCCAGGGTAGGTGTAGCATTCACAAATCTCCTTGCCTTCCTTTGCACAGGATGAAGATACTTACAAAGTGAGAACCCTGGCTCCCTGCTGAGTCTCTCAGCTAAACTTCTGACTTTCTCAAATTGACACAATGAACAGGTAACTGCTGGTGCTCTACACCCCAGGATGTAGAGCTGCTGTCTTACTTAATTAAGCTTCTAGGCTTCTCAAGTTGACACAATGTATAAACCATAACAGAAGGCATCATCTGGAATCCAAATTAAAGATGTTTGGAGCCGCCCTCACCATGGACCTGCATCCTGCTCTCAGATGTGGCTGGGTGCAAACGAGGGCATCTGTTTGGATGGAACATGATAGACTTCTCCATCCAGTCCAGGGGCACCTGATGTGTTTTTGTGTTAGTCAGTCAATCAGTGAAGAGCCATTTTGTCCTGTGTGATGGCTCATATCCTACAACAAGAAAAATGACTTCTCTGATGGGCCTTTTGGGCATGGGCCAGGAGGGCTGTGTAAAGGGAAGAGGTGTCAGGGTGGTTGGGTATTTCATAGGCTGATTCAAGAGCATGAGTTTTTGAGAAGAAACATCAAGCTAGTATTGCATGGGAATCTTCCCACTGAGGCTTTCTATCCCCCTAACTCCAGTGCCTTTCATTTCCTGCAGCACTTCCATCCCTGAGTACATGTGCATGTGAACTACTTAACTGGAAGGCTGGTGCCTGGTAAAAAGCAATCTCAGTTTCAGCATTTTCATAAGCAGGTTTCCTTAACTGATCCAATCCCACTGAGTGACAGACAGCATCAAAAGTAAATCTGCTTTAAAAAAAAAATAGTTCCTGGCAGGGATTTAGCTCAGTGTCGTAAGTGCCTGCCTGGCAGGTTTGAGGTTCTGAGTTTGATCCCCGGTACCAAAACAAACAAACAACATACAAAACAAAAAACCAAAAATAAAAACAAAAACAAAACAAAACAAAACAACAACAACAACAAAAACAAAAACAATAGAACAGTTCCTGGCACAAGTTTTGGGTCTAGTAGAATCTCCCAGCTAGAAGTTGTTTGTTGCCCTCTGACCAGAGATGCAGGTCCCGCTTTAGTTCCCCGTTCTGCGTTGGCTGTAGAGACAGGCATCATGGCTGGAGAGGGCAGGCGGCAAGAGGTCTCTGCTATCCATCCAGCCAGCTCTTGTGCACTCCCGGAAGGACTTGCTCTCTGTCTGGGTGTCAAAGCATAACCTCTGTTGCTTTGGACTGTGAGTTCTGTGTGTGACTGCGCTGAGGTTTCAGTGGGATCATTTGAATAAGGGTAGAACCAGTTTCTCTCTTACCCATCTTACTTCCACTAGACTTAGAGTTAAGAAACTAATTTCCTGCCTTGTTGAATGCAAAACCCCAAGGCAGTTTAACCTTTGATGACTGAGTTAAACTCTCAAATAGGTTGGATAATCATTAGGATTTAAATTAAGGATTAAGCACTCTGCAAGGTTCCCAGTGTGACTGCATTCTGAATAACGGCTTTGGTGGCTGTCAAAGTGGTAGAGGAAAACGTGATCTCAGCATCTCTTGAGGTGCAGTTTGGGCTGGGAATCATGGATGCAGCCCCTCAGCTTGTAATGCAAAATTTTTGCTACTCTAATCATAAAATCCAGGCTACTCTACAGTATCTATGTGCCAATTAGTTCAGGGCAATGTTGGCAAATATTTGAAAAATCAATTCTCTGCATCAAATGCATCCAAAGCTGATTTGTTGTCAATAACTGTGCTTAGCATATTGTGGTTCTGGTTTCAAACTTGTGACCTTGGGCCAGACACAGTTAATCAGAGGATGGGTCCTGCTCAAACTGTGATAGTTCTACTTCAGACAGAATTTTCTGAGTTTCCATCTTGTTCTTGTATCTATTCTTGTGAAATAATCTTAAGCAATGCCCTCATCCAAACAGTCATTATATATACAAGATATTCAGATAGAATGTCAGGACATTATGCTTTTTGAATCTTGGCCCACATGGACAAAGCAATTTGCAAAATAGAAAGTATCTTACAATTTCTGGTCTTTGGAAGTTGCATTCAATAAGACACTAATTCCATAATATTTAATAAACCTTTGGAAACAAAGATGTTTGGAGTTGAATAAGGCGGTTTGACTCTGCATCTTACATCATCATCTTCAAAAATTGTACAATACACACTAACTTTGAGAATTCCCATTCCTGTCTAATTTTGTTTAACCCGCATTGTAAAGTTCCAAAGCATTTAACAATGGAGATGGTCTTAGTTAGCTAACAACATCTCTCTTTAACAATCCCAAGGGAGGACATTAGCAGCCATTTGGAGTCACATGATTCATTGCCTAGCAACAGTTGCTTAGCCTCCCGTTGGGTCCTCACCCAATCAGCTATGGCATTGCCTCTTTGACCCACCATGTGCACCGAAGCAGCAATGAACACCAGTCTGTAGGGGAAGCAAGTGGAACGAATCAGATGAGCAAAGAGAAACAGCAAGGGAATAACTGCATCTATCTCTGATCCAGTATACTCCTCAGCGCAGCCACTTGTGGATTCCTGGAGTATTCATGTAGTCTTATAAGTTCTCCTTTGCTGCTCAAGCTACTGTGAGTGGATACTGTAACTTACAATAGGGGAAAAATCTGATTTAATTGATTACATGTTTTCCCCCTTGTGAATGCTAAATAGCATTCCCTTGAATCTGTGGCAGAGTCTACCATCGTTTCTCCTATGGTGCCCTGGGAGCAGGAGTCAGGTTAAGCAAGGGGATGCTCAAAGTCGGGCCAGCATCATGGTGGAGCTACAGCCTTTAGCCTGTTGGTTGGTTGGAAGGCAGGTAGGGTAGTGTCTTAGGGCCTTCTATTTCTGTAATGAATACCAACAGCAATCAATGAATGAAGATAAGAGGTTTACTTGTACTCATAGTTTTTGGGTTCTATTCCAAAATCAGTTGGCCCTGTTGATTTGGGCCCGTGGTGAGGAGTCACAGTGGGGGCACATGGAATAAAACCACTCACATCATAAGCCAGGAGGCAAAAATAAAATAAAATAAAATAAAAAGAAAGAAAAGAAAGGGGCCAGGGTCCCAGTGAACTAAGGGTCTTCCATGAGGCTCCAACTCTCAAGGAGGTCCCCCACCTCCCAACAGTGCCACCCTGTTGACCACATCTTTGACACACGGGCCTTTGGAGTATGTCTCAACTGTAGCAGATGGTTTGGGCATGAGTAATCTTTTAGGGCAAGTGGTGGGAAAGAAGTTGAAATATTCCAAATTGTGTCAGAAACTACGGAGTGGCCACTTTGACATGCAAGTTGTTACCATTTTGAAGGACAATGTGAGCTCAAAAGAGTGCTAATCATATTTTTCAGTTTTTAATTTTACATCTAGGGAGTCTCGCTGACTGGAGAGCAACTTCTAGGGTTAGTTGATCACTAGAGACAGTAAAACAATTTGCCTGTGAATATGACTTTTACATGGAGACAAACCAATCCAGAGCCCAACAAACCCCTCCTCAATCCAACGTTCATATACTAAGTCAATATTTCCTGCATCCTAAATCAACTTAGGGCCAGGTACCAGACAACTTGGGACAGCTCCTCCTTTCCAAAACCTGCTGGTATGATTCAAACTGTTCAAAAACCCTCAGCTGCTCACCCTGCCTAACCTTGCCTCTCCTGCAGAACATGCAGTAAAGGCTGTGGCCCATGCCTTGACTTGGCACTGTCTGTCTCTTCACAGGCTCTGCTACTTCCCCTCGGCCCTACCTGGTGTCCCAGGGCTTGCATTTCCACAGGGAACTGTCAGTAACATTAGACGTCTTCCAGTGGCATTGACCTCTCCATTTTGACACATAGCCACCTTTATAAACTAAGACTTTGGCACAAGGTAGAGCATTTTTGAGAATGTGCAAGGTCTTTGGGATCCTCAGTCCTGTGAAAACCAAAAAGAACAAGACCTGGGCACATATTAAAATGCATGAGAGAAACAGTCCAACTGTGAGTTATTTCATCCATCATTTCATAACAGTATTGAAGAGAAGGGAAATACCTTCTTTAAAAACAAAGAAATCAAAGCTCAGGAAAGTTGTATGACTTACCCAAAGGTCACGTGGAGGCAGATGTGAAACCTTTGCACCTGAAGATGAAGTGCTTTTCTTTTTGTCCTTCAGTACTGAGGATTATACGTAGCGGTTTATCACTAAGTTACATCCCCAACCTCTTTTTATTTTTTAATTTTGAGGCAAGGTTTCAGTAAGTCACTAAGTTGCTCAGGCTGGACTGAAACTTTTGAGCCTCCTACCTCAGCCTCCCAAAGTGCTGGGATTACAGGTGTGCAACAGCATGTCCTGCTATTAAACACGCCCTCTTAACCACAGATAAGATAGAGGGTCTCTGATCCATATAGTGCTGAGACCTAGCAACCAAGTTGAGCATGACAGATATCATCTCTCCTCTAATGGGCTTGCATTCATTTTAGTTGGGAGACAGCCATGGATACAAGTGATTCTATAAGCAAATATGTACATTGAAGCCAAGAAAGTGCTAGAAGTCCAAGGTAGGCAAGGAGTTAAAAAAGATTATTTTCAAGTGCAGATATCCTGAGATTGGAGGAAGGCAGATAATTTGGTTATGGAATGGAGATCAGCAGGACTGATTTAAAAAGTAAAAATGAACAGCTGAATTTACCATTAATAATATATTATCTTTAACCCTATGCATCCAAAATATCATTTCAGCATGAAATAGGTAGAAAATACTACTAACAAGATATTTCATGCTCTTATATTTACAAGTCTTTGAAATCCAGGATATATTTCATACTGAGGGTGCACCTCCATTTGGACTAGCCACATGTTAAGTAATCAGTAGTCACATGTGACCAGTGGTCACAATATTCCATATCAATTAACATAATGATAGATTCTTTAGGTGCAAGTTTCTAGGTTGGTAGACTGTCTCTGCCCTTTGGTGACACAATTCTGGCATCTGTCATTGCTAATATAAAATATGATCAGTGTGATCATCATGCCTTTGTAGGTAATTTTTCCACCTTTGGTTACTTGTAATATTTTTTCCAGTGCTGGGTATTCCAGGGACTTACCCCTAGTAAATAAAACCTCTGCCACTATAGCCCAGTCTTTTAAATTTTTCTATTGTCCTCATATTGTGCAGTTTTACTCTAATGGTGTGGAGTTTATAGTATCCTGCTAATGATTCCATGTGCTGTTCAAAGACCCACATCTTCTCCGTCTGTGTTTTTTTGTTTTTTTGTTTTGGTACCAAGAATCGAACTCATGACCTTGAGTTTGCCAGGCATGCACACTGTGCTGCTGAGCTATATCCCTGGCTGTGTGTGCTTTATCTTTTTATTGCATTTTACTTACTGGTCCTACCAGTATGATTCTTTACTTAGATCGCTGTTCCGATGTGCACTGGCTTTGCAGAGATTCATACATGTCTGTGTCCCCAGAGTCTCAATTAACTTTTCCTTCTCATTCCTTTTCCATGCCCTGCCTCATTTTCTCAGAAATCGAAGACATTTCTTTTTATTAATTTTTTTGGGGGGTCTGTGCAAGGCTTCCTTGGCAGAAGAACATGAATATGACTCAAAATGAAGACCAGTATTCTCACAATAAGGGAATGGCAGAAAAATATAATACTTAGACATTGTCGCAAAGGAATACCCCAAACATAGAAAGTTATCTTAAATGTAACAATATTTTTTTTATGATGCAACATTGTAACAGAAGGCAAAACAGCAGTCCTGACAACTAGGAATGAGAAATGCTCATTCCAGGAAACTGAATTCTTTTATTCTTGCCATTTATATTATTGTATCTTTTTTTTTTTTTGGTGGAGTGAAGACAATTTTTGTTTCTCTGCTAATACCACACCCGTGAGCCTCATTCAGCAAAGAGAAGAGGATGCAGACCTGGTTTACTACAGAGCCTTAATGAGGTCCATTTCCTAAAATTAATAAGGATTAGTTACAAGTAGGAGAAGGTATAATGTTCTATTTTCACATTTGCAGAGAATACTATGGCTAACTCTCATCCCCACTTACAGCTCACTGTGCCTGTTCTTCATAAGCTTGTACAACTTACTTAGCTTATTCCACTAAGTCCATTTGGATCCTAAAGCACACTCAAGTTTTGGGTTTGCATTTGTTTTCTAAGCCTTGAATTTGCAAGTGAAGGATTCTTGACTAGCAGAATTTTGCACAGTCATTATTTTCTTTACTAGAGGAAGCTGCTCAAGTTTAAGTGTGAGGTGAGTGACTCTCCCACCTGTCCAGGAACATGGCCACACTGGCTTTCAGCACTCCCATCTAGCTCTTCCCCACCCCTTTTAGATAACTGCCATCTCTGGGGCACCTCCTTTAACTGATGGAGGCACTATGGTCAATGATTACTACCATGAAGGTATGGAAATAGAATGGCCTACAACTCCATGGTTGTAGAATTTTCTAAGTGCTCCATAATTTGGCACAATTACCAGTGTAAGAGAACACCTCCAATTTGAAATTTTACTGACACAAGTGTATAAGACTCTTACTCAGTCATGTTGCACAATGTCCTAAAGCTCAGAAAATACTGAAATTATTAGGTAATATTACTTGTTCTGTAATTTATCTTTTTTTTCCCTCAAATACCTGTTACTGTTTTAAGCAGAGCAAAGGTGGAGATTTTTTATTACATTGAATTATACCTAATAATACTGCACTAGGAAAGGCCCTAGCATTGGAACATCCTGGATTTCTCACTGAACATGGCATTTAAAGTCTGTAATTTCAAACATGAGACACGATGCCCTGTAATCTATGGGCTGCTAAACCATGGCATGGATATATCCTCACCTGCACCAAGTCAAGTCTTCAGACCAGAGCTACACACTGTGGTGCACAGAGTTCTGCCTGGTGCTAAACCAGATCAACACGAGGGAGAGAAGATGAACAGGAATAGGACTCCGAACACAGAGCACAGCACATCTGAGACTATTTCTATGCAAGGAATCAAGGGGGCAAATAGAATACCAAAATATCAAAAGTGCACAGCGTGATTGACTATAAAGGGAAGATGTGTAATAAGGAGACTCCTGTGGGAGCATTCAAGGCCTCTACCAAGCCTGGTGGAACTGTGGGTTCACAATCTTCTGCCCCCTGGATGCCTCTCCAAGCAGCAGCTCATGGCATTCTTAGTATTAAAGCTTTTTCTCCTCCCATTAAAATCTCGAGGAATACTATTTTTTTTACTGGTACATGTTTGCAGTACATAACGTTTACAATCCTTATATGGAGTTGGTATGTGTACATACACATCTTAATTCTTCTTTTTAAATCTTCTTTCCTCCTGTTCCCTCCATCTCTTGATCCCCTTTCCATTTGGGAAAGATCTATCTCCTTACTTCTGATTATCTTTTATTTTGCTCTTTATTTATAATTTAGGTTTCTCTTGTAAGAGAAACCACACTATATGCAAGTTTGTGTGTCTGATTTATTTCACTTAACATTATGGTTCAGGGTATATCCATTTTTCTACAAATGACTCAAATTTATATATATATATATATATATATATATATATATATATATATATTTTTTTTTTTTTTTTTGGTACTGGGGATTGAACCCACAACCTCATTTGTGACAGGCTCTCTGTGGTTGAGTGGTGCTCCTTTGCATGTAACTTGCTACCCTTCTTTACCCATTCATCTGTTGATGGATGTATAATTGGCTTCCAAGATTTAGCTATTATGAGTTGTACTGCTGTAAATATGAGACTGCATGTATCACTGTGAATGATGCTTTCAACTCTTCTGGGAAGAATGCTGTTTTGAACAGAACTGCAGTGGCATAACTAAAACATTATTCGGTGGAGTTTTAGGTCACTGTTCCTTTGTATGGATGGGAAAGGGATGACTGTAGTGTGGCAAAGACTTGTATCTTTCTAAGGTTGGGAATAGCTTCAACTACTTTATTGAGTAATACTTTCCCTTATTTTCCCAAAAGTCTATTTCTAGAACTTGTATCAGAAGCACATTTGATCTTCCCTTTCTGTTCTCCATGACTCTTAATCACTCTTTCTAATTTATATTTTACTTCTCACTTGCATTTGAAGTATTTCCTTAGTGCTTTCTTCTAGTCTGCTTATTTTCTCATCAGTTATGTCTACCTAATTTGCTCACTGAATGTGCTTTGGAATTATAATTTCAAAGACTACTTTTTTTATTTCTAAAAATTGTACTTAAGTCTATTTAAAAAGAATTCTAACCTATTCTTTCATTATAGCTTCTGTTGCTTCTTCCATCTCCCTAATTCTTTTGATTGTCTTAGAGTCCTTTTCAAATTGTCATATGATTCTCAGTTCTCCTTTTGATGCCTTTGCAAACTTACCATTATTGTGTTTAAATTTTCATTGGATGTATCATTTTTATCATAATTCACATCCATTAGGGCTTGTGCCATGCACATAATGAGTTCCTGTAAAGGGATTTTATTTTTATTTTCTCAAGGATTCTAGGAGTTGCGTTGGTTCTGGTCTGGTCAATGCATTCTTTCTTACTTTGGGAGATTTTTCAAATGTGTGGTAGAATTTATAGCTTCTGAAATTTCATGTCTGCAAGTTTACTTATTTTTTTTTTTAATCCCTGGCCTTGGGAGAGTAAGGTAACTTGCTCATTTCCCAATGCATATGCAATGCTTTGGTTTCTCTTCAGATTGTGTAAATTTTCCGCCATTTACCAATGCACGGGCAAAGTTTTGTTGTCCTCATTTGGAGGATGGAGTAGCCCTGGAATAGTCCAGGCTTTAGGCATGGAATTTAAAAAAAGAAAAACTTATATATTGACTACTTCAGCTCTACATACTTATGGGTGCAAAATAATGTTATGATTTTTGCGTACAACTTTGGCACACAACTTCAGTTAGGAGAAATGTTTGATTTTTTTTTCCTTTTAGCTCTGTTGCAGAGTGGTGAATGTAGCTTAGAGAGAATTCAGTGCATTTCCTGTTGCTGGGAGGATGGATCTTGAATATGAAGATGCAGCAGCCTTTGCTGAATTTCCTGACTCCTAGGCTTGGTGCTACACTTGACTGGCAGCACCCTGACTTCTGGGATTATGTTCGGGTTTCCAACGGGAACCCTGGGCAATGGGCTCCTGTTTCTTCACTGCAGACACCTGGCACTGACTTCCCTTTCTATTTCTGAAGTCTCAAGCATTCCCTTTCGTGTTTTCTTTCCTAGCTCAACTTTGTAATATACTGAGACCCTTTTCCCACAGTCCTGTTATGGAGAGGGGAATCCCTGCGTCTTTTCATCTACTCTTCTCCTAGAAGACTTGCATGTGTTGCTTTTGTGATTTAAATAAGATGTAAGAAGAGTCTTTCTTCCATTGTTTCCCCTTAATTCATGTTTTTCTGTGGTCACTGAAATAGTCTTTCAAAAACTTCTGTTGAGACAAAACATTTTTATAATCATGTTATTGTGTTGCTTGTGACAGATTTGAAAAGACAACCATTTGGAGGCCTTCTTTGTTATGGCAGAAGGGAAAAAGAGGAGCTGTGGGTGGTTTAGAGTCTGATTGGTCTGAACCTTAGCCAACTTCCAGTTCTATGATTTTGACCTTGACTTTGGAATGTAAGCTCCAGGAGAAGAAGTATCCTATTCTATGGACCCTCATTCAATACCATGTGCTTACACAAAGTCAACCAGCAGTAGATATTCATCAAATTGAGGAATATGTAAATAACTATCCTCTGAGCCTTTCCATTCTCCTTTGTAGAATAAGAGTGGTATTGCTAACATTGTTGCCTGGGTCTCTGGAAGGAGACATGTGGTAAGTACCATCTAAGGTGATAACAATACTGCATATATTTCTAGAAAAGGAAGAACCATGGTTTGGTTCAGAGGGCAGCCAAGGTAATGCATGAAGGATTTTACAACTGGACTTTTCTTATGACTCCTTCTATGCTTTGTGAATTTCCCAATCATTAAATTGTTGTGTACACCTCTGCACATCGTCTAATTTTATTTATATCTCTTGACTAAGAAGGCTGTCAAAATGGAATGTAGTTCTCAGGGTTCTATGCCTGTCACCCTTACCACTCTGTCCTTCATGTAGTGACCTTTCACAAACTCCTTCCCTCACAATTAGGCCTTGTTTTCTTGTCATCCTTTCGCTTTAGAAGGCATCGCCCACTTGCTGACTGCTGTCATCTTTCCCTCCACATCCTCTGAATGCATCCTAAGGTCAACTTGGAATCCAATCTTCCTTTCCCTCTTTCACTTGTTCCTGGAACTACATTGCATCTGTAGCTCAAGCTTTTACTGAAATAAGTGTTATCCTTCAGTGACTCATCTCTATTATTTGCCTTTTTTTAAAAAAAATAATTTTAGACCTACATATGATTAGGAGATTCAACATGGGTAATTTATTTGGTTTAATGTTTAAAATATATGCACTGATTTTCACCTAGAGAACAATCCAATTCCTCTCATCAACTGTTTACCACCTGTTCATGGCCCCACCAGCTATAGTGAGGGTACAGTAAAGTCAAAGTCTCAGTGACCTTGAGAAGAGTATGGTGTTATAGGGAAACCCAGCACAGGTGATATTACAGGACAGCCTCTAATCATGTATAATCCAATGGCGAAAGATGTGGCTTGGACTATAAGGATCATATGAGTTCAGTGGTAAAACAGATCATTGTAGGCTGGAGTGATCTATGGAGCTTTATTGGGCAGGAGTCTCTTCAAATGTCTTCTTTTTCTCTTCTGGTTCTTGAAGAAGAGGGATGATTGAAACAGGTAGGAAGAAATTACAGACGTGATGCACCAGGAGTCTTAGCATAGTATCCCTGAGGGGCAGAGAACAGACTTGTTACCCAGCAGAATTTATGCTGGGTATTTAAGATGTGCTTAGAAGACCAAACTAGGAGGAGGAAGCATCTGAAGAGTCAGATCACAAAGGTGATATTATTATGCTAATTTCAATCACCTTTGGTCTTCTGGGTCTTTGACCTCATAAATTTCACACCCCTCCCAGCTGTCCTGAACTGGCTGGTGTCAGGTGCCGACAACTCTCCATCCAATACTGCTCAGCATCAGTCACTGGTAAGGTCTGAAGGTGGTTCAGTTCTATCATACAGTACTTCCCATGTCGAAACTTAATCCCCCATGGGGAGTTGTTAAGAGGGTGAAAATTTACTCCTAGCACAGTATGTAGAGGTGGAGCTGCTGGGAGGTGCTGAAGATTAGATAAGGTCACTAGGGTTGAGCTCCATGGTTGAACACCAGTGGCTTTATGAGAAGATAAAAGAGACCAAGAGATATGCACCGGTGTGCACGTATTTCTTGCCTTGCTCTGTGTCAGGACTCTGCAAGCACAAAGGTCATCCCCAGATATGGGCCTGAGATAAACAACCTTCTTTTCTTTACAAAAATACCCAGGCTTAGGTATTTCATTATAGTACTGGAAAGATGGCTTTGCAACACCTTTAATGGGAAACCTTGCCTGCTAAAATTTTTCATGTGGGTTTGCACTGTCTCCTTTAGCCTGTTCTAGTTACAGCTTTGGGTTATATACAAAAGTGACTGTCCTGCAAAGGCCACCTGGCCTTGTGCCTTGTTCTGTTACTCCAGAAACAGTTGTGTGGTGGGAAGAACTTGAGGCAGTTGCCATTAGGACAGTTGCCACTGTCCAGGGATTCACCAGGGACTGCCCAGCCATGCCTGGCCCTGCAGCAGGTTGAAGGTCTGATGTTCACTGTCGCAGGGGCCACTTGGGCCTGAGGAGTAACCAAGTACAACTCAGCTGTTGATGAAGAGTAGAAAAGGGAATAAATCTACCTTCTTGTTACATAATAGGTGGTCATCAGGGATAGAGTCATCAGTTCCTGACAGTGCTTCTTGCTTCTTTTTCTGCCTTCACTTTCTTGATCCTCCGCTCCATCTTATTTTCAGGAGGGGCAAATTAAAGTATTACTTCAAAGTTTTAACTGTTATGGAACAAGAAATCATTTGGTCTCTTTATATAAAGATAGCTAAAGTGAGTTTCGCGGGTAGATGTTCAGCTTAGGTAGGAAGGTGTAGATGAATCAGGAATATTTTCCATTTAGAATGAACTTGTTGGAGTTTGCTGAATGGTTTTCCATTGCACACACACTATGGCATGTGAAGTAGCTCAAAGGGCTTTCCTTGAAGTCCTTTGATTTCTCCTTATTATGTTACTTTAAGAGAGCTGCTATTGACATCAGAACATGATGGGCTGGGATGGAATTACACTTGTTTGAACTGGAGGACCTAGGAAAGGAACTTCTACAAGCTCTATCTGAGTAATTCTCTTCTATGGTACAAATTATCAACACACACATGAACACATGCACCATGCACACTCACACAAACACACAAACTTGATCTGATTTTACCCTGGTAACCAGTAACATGGCCAGACACTCAGCTTTACAGGACACTAGATAAATGGCTTTGTAAAAATCAATTGATCAATGAATTAACAATAGCAACAACAATAATAATAACAAAGTGATAAGTGAATTTCCAGACCTTTCTGAATTTATACCATATGTGCAATCATAAGTCCTTTGTTTGGCTCTGCTCACATAATTTGACAACATAAATATTGCGACAACATAAATGGTCCAGGCAGTGGTCAACATTAGACTCTTACTGTTGTCTGAAACCAGACACTGATTCCATTATCCCTTCCTTGACTGTAGGTGGAAAACTAATTATATCATGTGTGAAAACTGACCAGTGAATAGGTGGCAGGGTCAGTTTGCTGTTGTTTTATTAGTATACAATTGGGAAACATAATAAATACATGCACCAAAGGAACTGGTGCTTATACATATACTTTTGAGAGTCCTTCTCTCCTCCCAATTATGCAGAAGTTACCAATTTGCCACATGCAAAGGATTTACTTGGATCTCAGGAAATGCACTATCACAGTCCTGGATATGCTCTGGGTCTTGATGCCAGACAGGTGATGTCAGTGCAGGGACAGCACAAAAATGGGAGGCCCCAAGATATCACCTATTTTGTTGCACCACAGAACTTAGCTACATGTGGCAACTGACAAATCTCAGGGATAGCAATTTCCCTTTTGAAAGAAAATAAAATTCTCCTTTTTCTACAACTGATGGTTATGATTGTTACTTTTGCTTTAAGCAAATCCATATGAGGGAAAATAAGCCCACAAGATCTGAAGGGAAGAGAAAAATTTGAATAATAAAATCTGAACCTAATTCCTTAGGAGATGAGCAGGACTCAGGAAAGACAGTCTATTTTTTTTAAAATTGTTGTTGGTTTTTGTTTTGTTTCTGTACTAAATAGAAGTGACTCCAGGGATAATTAATAGTTATTTAAATAATAGTTTTTGTTTGTTTGTTTGTTTTAAGTTTTTGTGCTTCTGAGGCTAGAACTTGCCTGATTGCAAAACACTGGCTTCATAATGGACTGCTTATCTAGCTTCTTTTTCAACCAATTCTGCTTCCCTTATCTACTGGACCTGATTACATGTTAAGACTGGTCAGGGAATGAATTTAAAAGCTCTTCATTGGGTAGTGTAGTGTTGGTCAGCAGGAGAAAAGTCTATTTTTATTGGAGGAAGGAGATATTCAGAATAATAAATAGTAAAAGTGTAAAATGTAGCTAGTTGAGGAAGTTTGCCCATACAATTCTGTGTGCCTCCTTTATTTAGTGAGCACATACTGGTCTTTCTGCAAATGGTCCTCAACTCAAAAGACTTCGGCTTTGCAGTGGGGCCAAAGTGCTACAGTGCCATACATTCAGTACATGCTGTACTTGGAATTTTCAATTTTGATCTTTTTTCTAGGCTAGTCACATGCAGTGTGATTCCCTTTTGTGAGACTGAGCAACAGTGGCGAACCCCAGCTCCCAGTTAGCCATGCAATCATAAGAGGAGATAACCGACAACTTTGCAACATGCTGTGTTGTAACCTGGGATGTTCAGTAGGTTGGGTGCATTACATGCATTTTCCACTTAGGATATTTTCAGTTTCTGATGTATTTATCAGGATGTATCTCCACTGGACATTAACAAACATCTGAAGTAGCACTTTTAAGTGCTTTAGATCCATGCGAGTTTTGACCAAGATATCTCTCCTAGAATTTAACTTCCCGTGGAGGAGAGACATAGACAGGAATATTGAGAATAAACACACCAACTGCATATTGAAGGGGAGAAATGCTGTAGACAAAGGCTTTTATAAGCATGGTAAGGGGAGCAGGAGTCCTGCGGTGGGCAGAATGGATGTGGCAATGCAGGGTTGCACAGCATGGTCAGGCTGAGGTTCATGGATAAGGTAAAGTCTGAGCAAAGACCTGAAAGACTTTCAGGCAGAACAAAAGCCAAAAAACAAAAAACAAAAAGCAACAGCTATTCATGAGAGACTATAAGGTAAGTGTTCCAGGGATAACTGAAGTCAGCACACACAGAGAATCTTGGTTCCAGAGGCAGTGAAGGAGGCAGGTCACAGAGAGCTCTGTAGCCTCCTGAATGATTTTAGTTTTTACTGTGAGTGGGGAGGATAGGGAGTCATGGAGGGTTCTGCCAGAGGAGTGACCACTTCTGACTTAATTATTTTAAGAGAGTGAGTTTAGCTGCTGTGTTACATATAGACTACTACTGGGGAATGGGAAGAGAAAGATGGAAAGAAGAACTGATTAGGATCTATACAGTAAGGGCTAGAAAGCAGTGGGAAGTGATAGAAACTGAACAGATTCTGGGCATATTCTGAGGATAGTATGAGCTTGCTTTCCTGGTGACCATTGGGGTATGAAAGAAAAAGAGTAGAAGATTCCGACCCTGCACATTTTGGCCTGAGTATCTGGAAGATGGAGCAGCCATCATGAGGCTAGAGGAAGTGAGGTTAAGGGAAGCTCTGGCAGCATACCAGGCATTGGATGTTTGGCCATATTATGAGTGAGACACGGTACATGTGCAAGTTTATATCTGCTGGTAGGAGTTGGATGGTAGGAATCTGGAGTTTGGAAGAGAGGATAGACTTGAAATGTAATTCTGAGAGTCAGAAGCTAATGGAGGGTGTTAAATCCTGGGATCTGGATGGGAAGGAGAAAGGCCAAGATCCTAGACCTCAACCTTGGGGCGCAGCAACCTTGCTGCATAGGGGAAGGAGGTAACCTGCAAAGGAGACTGAGACAGTACTGCAGGCGAAACATGCAAGTGGGAAGAAACTCAAGTCTGACACCTTGGAGGTTCCATCAGGGAAGAAGGAACGCTGAGCTGCATTGAGTGCGGCAGGTGCACCAAGCCAGATGGGGACTGAGGGTTGGCCTATGGACATAGAATCAGTGACAGAAAATGTTGCACCTTCATTTATTTATTGTATTATTTTAAGGGTTTTTTTCATAGAGCAGAGCCAAGAAACAAACCAGCAGCTGGTAGGGGAGGAAGTTGGGTCATGAGAAGGATAGTTGAAAGATGAGTGAAATAACTACCATTTGAATGCTGCTGCTGCTAAGCCACTAGAAAAGCAGAATATGATGGTGCAAAATATGATGATGCAGGAAAGAATTTGCTGGGGTCCTGTGAATGTCCTGCTGGCTGCCAGGACATGTGGAATAGATGTTTAGAGATCTAGCAGCCCTCATCTGTGGTGAGGTAGTATGCTAAGGAAGTCGAAAGAAAAAACTGGGAAAAATCTGGGTTCTTAAAAATGGAACTTCCTTTCCTTTAGGAAAAGATAGAAATCTGTATATATGTATATGTAAGATGACTAAAACAAACATACTGCTGAATGTATTAGTTATTGAGAAAGATTGGTTAATACTCATATAATTAGATCAGTTTTACTTGTCTATATCTGTTAATGTAAATAACTATTTTGAAGATAATAATACACAATATTGCAACCATTGTCAAGTTTCTATCGTTCTGTTTGGCAAACCTATAATGTTACTGTTGTGCCTTTACTCTAGTTGCTTGTTTGTCTCTTTTGCTTTTTGTCTTTCTTATATGTGTCTTTTTTCTCTTAAATTAAAAAAAGGAACTTCCTGACCAACCCTGGACCTTTTACATCTAAAAGAAATAAAACCTCTCTCTTTTCTTCTAACATGTGCTTAAGAAACATTTCAAACATAATGCAGCAAACACCACCACCTAATTTCTACAGTTAATGTCTCTACATTTGTTATACAATATATAAAGTATGACCCAAAAATACAGTAGGTGTTTACATTTTAAAAAATTACTACGATAAAAGACACATTGCCATTGACCCCCCTCCAAAAAAAACCCTCCACCTTGCTTCCAACACATTTATCCCATTGTTCTTGCCACTTTCTGAAGCAATTCTGAGTGTCCTCTTTTGTGAGTGTCTTTAGCCACACTGTGGTGGCTTGCTTTCCTGAACTGACTCAAAACGTTTACCTTTCATGGTCATTTTGACTTTGGGGAGGAATTGGAAGTCACATAGTACCAGATCTAAAGAGTAAGGTGGGTGAAAACACAAGATAGTGTTTTCATGAGTCTGCCTTTCTGCCGGACGATCCTGGACAGCAGCATTCACTGTGCTTTTGATATGGGACATTCAGAAAAGACCACTTCCGGAATTGCTCCAGAAAGTGGCAAAAATGGTAGAGTAAGTGTGTTCAAAGTGAAGAGGGAGAGTTTTTTGAGGGGAATTATGGCAATGTGTCTTTTGATGTAATTTTTTTTCTTTAACATGTGTTTTGATCCACTATGTATTTTGAGTCCACCTTGTATCTATGTATTTCTATGTCTGTCTGTCTATCTATCCATGTTTCCATCTTATTTTTGATGCATTCCAAAGTGTGTTTGAGACACCATCATACTTCACCCCTAAACACATCAGTCTATATACCATTTCCTAGAATTTAATATCTATTTAAAATTATTTATTTGATTTTTTTTTTTTTTTTTTTTTTGGTACCAGGGATCGAACTCATAACCTTGCACTTGCCAGGCAGGCGCTTATGCCACTGAGTTAAATCCCTGGCTATTTGAAATTTTAAAAATGCTCTTATTTTACTGTAATATTTGATAATATTTGAAAGACACATGTGCCCATATAACCCAACCCTTTAAGACAGAGAAGAATACTATTACCCTAGAAAGTTCCTTCTGTTCTCTTTCCAGGAAACTTTAGCTTCCACTTCCTTCCCCAGAGGCAAATACTGATTTTTTTCACCATAGATCAATTTGTCCCACTCTACAATTTAAGAAAAATAGAATCACATTTTAAATACTATTTTGTGTGAGACTTCTTTCACTAAGAATAAAAAATAGTGTTTTCACAATGAAGCCATGTTGTCATGGTTGTCAGTAATTCATGCTCTTCTATTGGTAAGCAGTATTCCGCTGCATGTATAGATGACAGTGTGTTTATCCATTCTTCTCTTGATGGGCACTTGGTCTGCTCCAGTTTCTGCCTATTGTACATGAACCCATATAAGCAGTCTTGCACAATTAATTTTATAGGCATAGGGTTTCATTGTGTTGCATGGAATTCTGGGTTTTCTAGAGAAACAGAGCCAATAGGATATATGTGTGTGAGTGTTTGTCTACATAGATTTGTCTGAAGAAACTGCCTCATACAGTTGTCAGGTTGCTAAGCTCAAAGCATCAGGGAACAGTGGATGTTGCAGCTCATGCCCAAAGGTGATTTGGAGGTTTGATTCCTTCTTGTTGGAGGGATATCAGCTTTTCCTCTGATGGTGATTGGAGAGGCCTTTTCACATTTGGTGGGATAATCTGCTTGATTCAAAGTCTTCTGATATGACTACTCTTCTCATCTAGTCCATGCCTTCATAGCAATATCTAAACTAGCATTTGACCAAATACCTGGATACTGTGGTGCAACCAAGTTTGCACAGTTAATCATCATGCGTAGGTATATGCTTAGTGCATATGCTATGGAATATGCTTTATTTTATTTTATTTTTTAAAATATTTTTTGGTACCAGGGATTGAACTCATGACCTCATGCTTGCTGGGCAGGTGCTTATGCCACTGAACTAAATCCCTGGCCCCTATGCTTTCTTTCAAAAGAAACTCAGATGTTTTTTCAAAGTGGTGGCTCTGTTTTACACTAGAACCAACAACATATGCAGATTCTAGTTGCTCCATATCTTTAGCAACATTCAGTAGTAATCATTTTCATTTTAGCCACACTAGTGGGTGTGAAGTGGTATTTTAGTGAGGGTTTAATTTGCATTTGTCTGATAACCAATGATGTTGAGCATCTTTTACATGTCTATTCACCGTACACATATCCTTCTTGTTCACATATTTTTTCCATTTATTAATTTGGTTTGACTTTTGTTATTGAGCTTCTATTGAGCTGTCCAGTTTGTTAGATATGTGTTTATCAGATATTAATTTTCTGTTAATGGTTTGTTATGAATTTTCCTGATGTCATTTGACTGTCAAAAGTTTTTCATTTTGATGAAGTCCAGTTTATGAATTGTTGTTTTCATTAGTGGTCACTGCTTTCTGTGCCGTGGCTAAAAGAAATGTTGCCTACTGTGAAGTAGATTTGCTGTAATTCCACAAAAATCCTTATGATTTTACCATTTCCAGTTATGTCATGATTTATCAGAATTAGTTTTTGTATATGGTACAAACAAGGGATTAAGCTTTCTTGCTTTCCCTGTGGATATTTGATTGCTGCACCCCAGTAGTTGACTTGACTTTCCTTTTCTCATTGGATTGCTTTGGTACCACTGAAAAACTCAAGTGACTATAACTATAGATCTACTTCTGGGTTCTTTGATCTGTCCCACTCATCTATTTTGTTGATTCTTACACCAATACTATACTTTCTTGATTTTTATAGCTTCACAGTAAGTCTCGAGTTGAGATAGTTTAAGTCTTCTAATTTTTCTTCTTTTTGAAGGTTTACTTAGATATTGAAGTCTTTTGCATCTCAATATAAATGTTACAGTCATGTTACCAATTGTTATAAAAACTCTAGTAACATGATTATGTTAATCTAAATTCGGTATGGAGAGAATCTTATATATTAAAAATATTGAGTGTTCTATCCACAAAATGTATCTTTCTCCATTCATTTAAATGTTTCTTTTTTCTTTTTTCTTTTAAAAACAAAACAACAGCAGTAAAAAAGAATAAAAGTGAAGATACAGAGTTTCAAAGCAGAATATTAGGAAATTAGCACATTAATATATTGCATATTGTAATCTTCAAAGTAGTTGTTCAAATTATAAGATTGAGGCATGAAAAAAATGACCAATCAAACAATGAAAGCACAAACTGTTCTTTTTGATGAACTAACGGAGATTAGTATTATAGTTATCTATCTTATACACACACATATATAATCTTTTCCCTTCCTTCTTTTCTCCTTTCTCCTGTCCCTTTTGTTGTTCCCTTTCGAGCATTTTCTTTCCCTTTCATTTTTACAATATCTGTTGTACATTTGGGGTTGTATTGGGTGATACTGTATACCCCCAAGTTCTCATATACTTTTTATGGGGCTGAGTCTGGTGCTCGTGATCAGTTTGTTGTCTTGTGCTGGGATTGGTGATGTGAGTGCTGCACCCGCCTAGGGGTGGAGCTGATATACAGTGTGAGGGAGGTGGGTCTTCCTCTTGCTCACTTCTGCCTTCTCTTGCTCTCTCTCGCTGGCCAGTGCACCTTGCTGCTTGTGGCGGCCATGAATGGCAGCCACTCCACCCCACGCTGCCTTGGAGCCAACTGAGTATGGACTGAAACTCCTGAGAAACTGTAAGAAATAAACCTTTCCTTCCCTAATTTTGAGCATCAGGTATTTTGTCTCAGCAATGAGTGAAAAGTAACTAAGATGGGGTCTTATTTACTCTTTCAATTTTTTTATACTAGGGAGACAATACAATATTACATATGCGAGTCTGATTTATTTCACTTATGAGAATGGTCTCAAATTGCATCCATTTACCTATAAAAGCCTCAAATTTATCCTTCTTTATAGCTAGGTAATACACCATTGTATAAAAATACCACATCTCTTTTATCCATTCTGCAGTTGATAGACACTTGGATTTTTAGCCATGCTTTATAATTTTCAACATAGAGATCTTGAGTGTGTTAATAAATTAAGTCCCGGACATTTTATGATTTTTGATATTACTGTGGACTGAATTGTTTTTGTTTAATTCTATTTTCACCTGCTTGGTAATAGTATATAAAATGTAATTGATTTTGTATATTTATTCTATATGACCTCATCTTGATAAATATATTTGTTAATTTTAGTTGTTTTGTAGAACCCTTAGGATTTTCCATGTAAACACTCAGGTCATCTTCAAATAAAAACTGTTTTGTAAACCTCTGTTACACTGATGTTTTCTGTTATTTGCAGTAGTATTTAATCTTGTCTAATCATAAGGGAAAGCACAAATGAAATTTGACAACAAACAATGCAAAACACAAGAAAGTTCATTATAGCATTGTTTATAGTTGAAACTACATATTCAATAATAAATAGTTCTATAAATTTAGTTCAATTAAATTTATCATCAATAAACATGGTGATAACAAAATAACAAAACATTTTAATGTCTTAATGGAGCAAAATTTATGACTAAACAGTGTCTGTGGCTACATCTACTCTGCCTTTCCACAAGCCTAGATGCAAACATTTATATGCATTTTTATCTATCTGACACAAATGCTGAAATTTTTATGTAAAATAAATATCCAACATAAAATCAACTTTAAACAAAATATTTGGAAATAACAAAAAGTATCCAAAAACAAGAAAAATATCCTAACATCCCTAGGAAAAACAGAAAAAGATAGCATCTACCTGGTACAGATTTTACAAAATTTCTGGCAAGTGTAGGAGGATTCAGCTTGATGAATGCACTCAGGAAAGACAACCAACTTCAAGTCAATACAGGAGAAGTGCTGGCTGCATGGAATGACATGAGTGGATAGATGCTTGTCCTTGACACTGCTGTCTCTGGAAACTGCCTGCCTGTCTGTGATGAAGGGTTGAAGCCCAGATAGCACTGGGGAGGATGTGAAGGGCTAACTGCAGGGACTTCAGGAGCCCAACGATCAGAACTCCTCACTCTGTGCTACTGGCCCTATTCTTACTCATGACTGCACAGAAACAGACACTGAAGTCTAAAGGGAACCCAAAGTATGCAGTCGGCCCATGGGAGAGGTGGGCCAGGACCTCAACTGACTTGAGGTGCTATGAGCCAGTGTGGCAGGGAGAAGTCCCCAGCACAGTGATGAACTTTTGGATGCCTGAAACTGCCCCAATAGTGCTTGCCCGACTTTCTAAGAAAACAATCAGTCTGATTTCCCCATACCTTCTGGGTTCTCTGAAGGCCAAACAATGTGTGCAATGTGATCAGACCAGACATAGTCACCTCCAGGTCTCCACCAGCATTCTTGTTTTGCGCTCCTGAAAAAGCGTTTGTCTTCGAAGCTATCACTGCCAACACACAGTGCCCACATATTCACTATCACACTAAACCAATGTGTAGGCAACAAATGAACTGAGCTCCCGGTAGTGTTCATATCATCTCCCATCCAAGTACTGACCAGGCCCTAGCCTGCTTAGCTTTGGCAATCAGAGAAGATTAGGAGCATTCAGTGTGGAATGGCAGAGATGTGCTCACATCAGCTAACCATACTATAAACACTGGTCTCCTGCTCTATTCTTGATGTGGGATGAGGAAGCAGAGTGGGTGGCCTGAAGATGTGTCCCAAGAAGACTGTACCAGGCAGGACACTGGAGATTGGGCAGGATATCACATTTATAAAACAAGAGGAGACAGCTATGGAAAAGGACAATTCAAGATCACAGGAAGAGATAGTGACAATAAAGCCTGATTCCAAAAGAAAAAAAAATGGCATAAATATCACCATAGACACTTCAGAAAACTATCTTAGAAATTGTACCCAATAATATTATTCTCCTAAAACACAAAACCAAAAATCAGAAATAGGAATTACAAATGAAAAGATATAAAAATATCAGAATAGCACAAAGGACTTGGTGTCTGTAGAACAGAAGTTCCAGGAGGAGAAACTGAAGATGGAGGAGAAGGGAAGGAAATTATCTGAGCTGACTATATCACTGCATAAAACTGCATATGTTCTTTACCTAAGTTAGGGCTGCAAAAGGTAAAGATAGAAAACAAATACAGAACATAAATTATAGCTGTTAAAACAGTCCTGGCTTCTGTAACTGGTGAAGAGCCTTAAGTGAATAATTCTAACTTTATTTCATCACCTTTTCCATGTTTCCCAGGTCTTCTGCCAGCAACTTGGATGTGTGGGATTCTTTTGTGGTAGAAGGATGACAGTCTTCATATCCAGCAGACCCAAGTTGATGGAGGTCTTGTCTTTATTGGATTGTTGCAATTTTCCACCAATGCAGCAAAACCTTGCATCCCAGATATAGGACCACTCTGCTCTTGTTGCCTAGCCTGAGCCCAATTCCTCCATGGTAAGTGGATTCCATTATACAGCTGGTAGAGTGACTCCTTCTCTACCTGTTTGGTGGGGTTGGGAAGTTAAAAGTGCTTAAGTTTTGGTGTCAGGTTGCAATATTTTTTTCAAATCTCACTATGCTCCCTAGTGGAATTTCCTTACCCAGGGCACTAGAAGTTACAACTACATTAAACCCAAGGTCGACTGCAAAGGGAAGCAGTTTCTTCAGTGAACTGGTAAAGTAGGGAAAGCAACAACTTCCACTTCCCTTTACATCTCAGATTAGTACATTCTGGCAGTTGAAAAGACCTCACATTCTGGCTGCTGATTTAAGGAATATGCTATACCTTTTAGGGCAGTTCTACAACAGCTTTGCAGAGTATCATCTCCACATTGGTTCTATAACTAAACCTTCACCATTTTACTGAACCAGTTTCCTTTACATGATGGGGCACATTGCCATAGCATAGACATGAGCCTATTGTGACATTTTTTTTTACCTTAAAAAATATTACCTCATTGGAAGGGATGTTATTTGGGAAATCATGGTAATAGCTGAGGCATCTGTCATACTGCTGTCAGAAGCACTGCAGGCAAGAGAAGCAAATCCATTAATAGAACATACATCATCCTGGTCAAAAGGTAGCTTTCTCCCTGGTAGAAGGAGCAGTAAAATCAGCTTGACCCAGGTGGCTTCTTGGTACAGCCAGGGGTTGCAGCTGTGTTGAATGCTACTTGCCGTTGGCAGCTTGGGCACTCAGTGGTGTTAGGAAAAATGGAGCTTCACCAAAGAGGAAGTCCATGGTTTCTTATTTCAGACATACCTCCATGGTCACTTTGGATACAAGTCTACTGAGCTAACCCTGGAGGGGCTAGAGAGAAAAGCTGACCAACATCCACACTTCAAGTAATTATTGAGAGGCTGTACCTTATCACATGCCTTCTGATAGGCATTTTTGTAAGAAACAATTATATTCTCTGTGCTAACCAGCTGCCTACCTACTAACCATTGTCAATGGCACTATTTTGAACCAGACTTCTGTTTTCTTTCCTGTGAAAAGTAGGATTCAGGTGTTCTACCTGAAGTATGTCCAAATGGGGATTTTGCTTCACCCTTTTCTTTCACCCCAGTGGAGCAGTACCCTGATATTTTTCCACTTCTGCTAACCTGAGACTGAGAATTTCCCATGAGGTGATTAGTGGGAGTACAGGAAGAAGGAGAGGTGTCTTGTGGGATGACTTGAACCTCTGACCTTGAGCCCTGTGCCATTTAGCTCATTTCCACGTAAAATGGGTGCTGAGGCTGCCCTATGATTTGGTGAAATGGATAACACCCAGTCCATGGTGAACAGTTTTTCTTGCCATGTATAATTAGCACACTGTCATAATGACAGTGACTGCTATCATGATGAGTTATGGGATGTCAGCATGATCAAAGTCCTTTGGGATTATACTACGACAGAGAAGAACAAGTGTTAACCATGGATTTAAGGTAAGATATACGAAGGCAAAGGCCTTCTGATTACTTTTATCAATAGAAATTGGAGAAATGGCATTTACTGGATCGATAACTATGTACCCAGGACCAAAGGATGTACTGATTTTTCTCAGTAAATTACCATATCTTGAATCAGAGCTACAATTGAAGTCATGCCTGATTGAATGTACAATAATGCACAGTTATTCTTCAAACACATCTGGGTTTCAAATGGAACAAGAAAGTTAGTTATTAGGGGCTATGGTAAGAACCACCATTCGTATATTTATCAAGTCTTTGATGGTGGTCTTGTACACACTGAGACTGGGCACTAGACCATGATGTGTCCCACTAGATCCATGAGAGGTGGGTTCAGCCCAAAGTCCCATCCATTTGATCTCCGCATGTCACCACTTTGGTAGACACAAGGCCACCATCCAGTCTCCAGGGTTTGACATGAGTTCAGTGGTAGATTTTGGTAACCCCTAGAGGACATGGGTGTTTCTTTTTCCTTGACACACTATTGCCCTCTACAAGGGTGCAGATCTCCCTGGGGAAGACCTGAAGGTAATTCACAGTATATACATCTGGGTGCCTCCCAGCTCCTTTCTCAAAAGGTCTGACTTATTCTGGGTCTGTGAACTGGGCTGTGGTTGAGGAATGGGTAAAGAGCCCATGGACTCCTGTGACAGTGAATTGCATCAGGATTCTGTGCAACGGAATCAGAAAGTTTCCTACCATGTGAGTTAAGAACATTAAAGTTAGGTGACCCATTTATTGCATTTCTGGGAATCCCATAATTAAACCAGTCATTATCACAGATTCTTCAGGTTCTGTTTTGGTTTCTTTTCTTTCATTGCTGAGACAAAATAATTGATGTCCAAAATGAAGGAAAAAAAGGTTTATTTAGCTTACAGTTTTGGGAAGTTTCAGTCCATACTCAGCTGGCGATAAGGCAGGGTGGTGTGGCTGAGGGGCAACCATTCATGGTGGCCAAGTGGCAAAAGCAAACAGGGTAATAAGGGAAAAAGCACACCTCCTTCTCTTTCTTATACAGTATGTGGGTTACCCACCTCTGGGCGGGATGCAGCTCTCACACTATCAATCCCAGTGCTAGACAACAAACCAATCACAAACACTGGATTTAGCTGCCTCTATGACTGCATGAGGCTTGTGGGGGGGGCATCCAAACATAAACCATAACAGGGTCAAAGATTTCCCTTGTCACAAAAGATAACATTATTAATTTTGGGACTTGTGTCCAGCATGTCTCTGAAGGATAATTCACCTTGCCTCTGGAGCTACATCTGGTACTTAGTGCAATGTCAGTTTCAACCTGTTGAGAAATAGATGGAACATTCAGAATGGTGACAAGAGAGAGTTTAGAGAGTTTCTACTTTTTGTAGAAGTGCGAGCTGGGATTAGAGAACCCAGTAAGGCATGGTGACATTCCTCAAGATTAGCAAACGTGGAGCACTCCTTCTTGAAAATTCCTTGACCCCAAGGTCTGAGCATTAGGGGAGAGAGTGGTTTCCAGACAGGGTATGATAAAGGCATCTAGTAGAATCTGTGGTCTTTGGTAGAATGTAACTGCTTATAAGTGCTGGCGAGGGTGTGGTGAGGGCTTATTCCCTCCTCCCCTATCAACAACCTTGTAGATTTCCTAAAGGTCTTTCCCATTGGCTGAACTCGACCAATAGCCAGAGGGCAAGGGAGCCACAGCCCATGCACAGAGTGGGCTGAAAAAGGTGGAGAGTGGATCACAGGGCCATACCAAGATCACCCAGCCAGGTACACATATATGATGCATTGGAGAAAATTCAGCCCACAAACAAACCTAGTAATTAACTAGAAATAAAAAGAAGTCCTTTAACTCAAGTAATCTACTAGAAAACAATAGCAAAAATTATATCTATTGGTGAAACACTAGAAGAATTTCCACTTAAAAATATCAATTTGCATAAGCTCTGTAAAATGCACATGCCCATTGAAAGGTCAAATTGTATTCCAATAATTTATTCTGAAGTAATAATTGCATCCACAAAATTGATAGTACATTTATGCTCATTGTAGAATCCTTTGTGAATAAAAACCCCCCTGGAAATGTCCAATAATTAGGGATTTATTAAATAAAGTGCAGCACAGTCATACAATCAAATGCTGCCTTAAAAGTTCTTCTTTTGCTATATTTTTTAGGTTTAAACTTTATTAGTTTTTCTTGTGCACTCAACCACACAATACGCTCTATCAATCACTTTCTCAAAGTTCCGTTTGTTCTTCATTATTTTGTTTGGACTCACACCAGACATTTGTTTTTCCATTTAAAAGCTTTTATGAAAGCCTTGTCTTTGGAAGGCACTATGCAAACTGCTGTGTGTGTTGGGGGGTGGGGCTGGGTAAGACCCTTAGGATATCACGTCTCCCAGCTGAATGGGGCCAATAAGACATGTGGATCCTAACACACAAAGAGGCTACTGCTATGGGAAAGGATAAAGAGGATCCCAGAAGTATGGAGAGAAGACAGCTTTCTTCTTTGTGAAGTCGTAAGGAAGACTTTGTAGAGGAGGAGGAAACTGTTCTGTGTCTCAATAACTGGGTAGGGTTTGAAGGTGGCCTAGAGCAAAGGGTGTCTAGAGAGAGCAGCAGAGGGACGGTGGTAGTTGTTGGAAAACAGAAGCAGTTGTGGTTGGCAACCTTGATCTTCACTTCAATTATGGACCAATAACCATATGGGCTATAGCCCTGGACCTTCACCATCTTTATTTTTATGAAAAGAAACGTTCTAATTTTTTATGTAATATACTTTGAAGTGAGAATCTCTCCAGAACCTGGGGCCTTTTCCTATCCTCTTTGACTCTTTTGCAAGCATAGTTTAAGTCTGCCTGTGATAATGCTGGCTTTCTTCAATGGCCCACTTGGCTGTTAGATTCCATTTTTTTTAAGTGGGTGCCTCTTTATTGCTTAAGAAGGAAATTTGGTCACAGGATAAGTATTTCTTCCTGGGATTATCCCTGTGGAACTAATGGGTCCTTATAACCCATGTAGCATTGTGTTTGAGATTTCTTTTATGTGTTTAATAAGGCAGTCAGTTGGAAATATATCCCATCATTTTAATTGTTGACCACCACCCCTTGTAGGAGGGCCTTCCTCTTACCATATGGAATACAGAAGAGGAGGGACAGAGGGCTTTTATAATAACCACCCATCAGGGATGTTGCAGGTTGCAGAATGAGGGGCCAAACCTAAGGTCTAAATCAATGACTATGACAGCTGTTGGCCACAGAGTAGGGGAGATGTAAAAGCAATAAAGATCAAGTCCCAGAAACAGCCTGTAATGAAAAATTCTTTGGGAAACATAGTGTGTGGAACACAGCTTGTTCATAGGCAGCACACACTTGGGAGCTCTGCTCTCTTCTCACCTAAGAAGACCCGAAAAAGAACTTTTGTGCAGCTGTTACCTGACACTGTCTCACAGATGCCAGATGTACAACTGCCTTTGCAGTCAATCATCCCTGTCCAGTCCTGCTGCAGGTCAGCTTGCAATTTGCTTCCTGGATCTTCACTGTGTCTGCCAATCCAGAAACAATGGGATGGGTCCACCCTGGGGAGCGGGACATGGTTTTCTGGAATGGGGTAAGAGCAGGGGCAGGCACGTAGCTGCCAGGGGTGGGAATAGTGCACATCCTCCCTAAATGAGCTTGGTAGGAAGCCTGGCCTAGTGCTACATCATCACCGAGTAATTATGTGTACGGTCGGTGTCATAAGTGTTCTCTTTGGCCACATTCACCCACACATCTAGTCCTGCCATGAAGTTCCTGGGGTGTCCCAGCCCTTGAAGGGTGGGGTCCTTGAGTGGGCATGAAGGGATGGTTCTTGATCTGCCACAACCTGATCCAACACAATTCCCACCCTGCCTTCTCCTGGTTATACTGGACACATCCTGTGACAATCCGCAGCTTTCCTTCCTCCTTGTCTTGGCTCATTCTGTTCCCTGTGCCTGGAATCTGATCCTGCCCTCACTCAAAGCCGTTCCTGCACAAAGCTTTCTAGAGCTCTCCTGGCTGGCCAGAGAGGTTGTCTCCTTAAGTCTGTCACATTTCTTGGCATTATTATGCACGTATTCAAGTAATCATGTTCTCTCTCACCACGGGACCAACACTCCGAAGGACAAAGTGCTTGCCTTATCTTCGCCCCTTACTCAATGCCTAATGAAGAAGAGATCCAAATTTTGTTCTGGGTACAATGATTTGCCCCCTGAATATTTTAGCACCCTTATTCTCTGCAGGGCCTTTGTTGTGGCCTGTGATTTATACACCTGATTGTTTAATTTGGCCGTTTTGTTGTAAATGTTGGAGCTCATATAGCCATGAAGGGGAGGAGAGGAGGAATTTACATTCTGAGCATCTACTCTGTGCCAGACCCTAATATGTTCTCATTGTCCTATGGACTTTCCAAAAGTGTCCAGGCAGCCCTTTCTCAGTTCCATGCAACCTATCCTCTGATTCATTTAATATCATAACTAGCCTTTTATGTGTCCAGCTTTATATATTATCTAATAAGCAGAGGTAACTACAATGTGAGCCCATTGTCACCAGGCAAAGATCCCTGCATAGAGACCAAGCGGGTCTGAAGAGCTAAAGGTTGTCTTTTATGCTTGAGTTTCAGCCCAGTTCCTATCGGGGTCCTCTAAAGCAGGGCTTTTCTGGAATAAAAGACTCCTCCAAGCACCTCTTAGATATCATATGCTCAAGGAAGACAAGAATCTAAGAACAGAGACCAGAATCCAAAGAAAAAGCAGATGAAAAGAATACAAACAGCCTAGCCAAAGAGAAATGCACCCACAGCCTAGAAATGTATGAGCTCATTGTCTTTACAAGGAAGATTCCACACCAATCAAGCTGGCTCAGTTTTGTCCTGGCTTTGACTACCATCAACTTCCCTTCCTCTTCCCAGAGTGAGTAGGCAGGGGAGGCAGGAAGCATTGCAGTGTGCTATGGCACCGACGCAACATAGCCCACAAAGGCTTTCATGAGTCATCTGTTAGCACTGCTCTAGAACTCGACTTGGCTACAATGCTGTGCTGCTTAGGAGTCTCTGTCTTGGTTACTTTTCTCTCATTGCTTAGACAAAATACCTGATGCCCAGAATTATAGGAGGAAAGGTTTATTTAGCTCACAGTTTGTAGAAATTTCAGTCCATAATTGGCTGGCTGTAAGGCAGAGTGGCACATGACGGAGGGTAAGAATTCATGGTGGCAGAAAACAGTAAAAGCCACAGAAGCAAAGGGGAGAATCAAGCCTCTTTTCCTCCCTTATTTACCCACCCTAGGGCAGATGTAGCACTCATACCCCCAGCCCCAGCACTAGGAAATGAACCAATCACAAACTCTAGATTTGGCTGCCTCTACAGAGCCTTCTCCCCTGCCCCCATGACTGTATGAGGCTTTGGGGGGATATCCAGACACAAACCACAACAGTCTCAGATACATTTAGTCTCTTACTTCTAGGCCTTTTTAATTAATATGTAATCCTTGTACATATAAGTGGGGTTCAGTGTGATATTGCAATACATGTAGACAGTGTGCACGATCAGATCACGCCTCCATTTAGCCTCCCTTCTTCACCTCCTTCTAGAATTTTGACTCTGCCTCTGTTCTTCCTACAAAGTTTTTACCTCATCCATTTTTCCATTCTCTTCCCTCACAATCAAGTTAACCTCTATCTGTCTTCTCAGTTTGACAGGGAATTTAAATTTTAAAATAAAAGCCTACCAAGAAAGCCCTCCATGAACGCCCACCAAAACCCAGCAGATATGTCCAGGCAAGCCTGATAAAAGGATATTCCTTTCTTTTTATGACCCCTGTTTTACTGCCTTTGTGTAGCTGATGGCCTTGCAATGTAACTTGAGATGTTTAGCTACCTTGCCTACCTGTGATGTCACTCAGTCTTCCAATCATAATGTACTAAATGTGCCTCTGTACCTTTCCCCACAAAAGCCCTGAAACCCCACCAGGCAGGGTTCTGTGTCAAGGCCACCAGTGTAATAAACAGTTTCTAAACCTCCTCTGGGCTGTTTCTTCCTGTGTTCGGTCTGTTTTCCGTAACAGGCTAAGGCATATTACTTTAGCAAGTCTTCTGTCCTTCCCTAACTCCTGACGGCAGCCTCATAGGAGTCCTGTGGTGCTTCACAGAAATGATCTCTTTGTTCTTCTCTCCCAATCTCTAGACACTAGGCTCCTTACACAGCTACTGTGTCTTATTACCATCTTACCTCTAGTCCTGGGCTGACAGTTTGCACACGGAACACTCAAGGGAGACCCTTGAATAAATGAATGCATTTCTGGGTCCTCATGCACACGTCCAATGAATGGTTCACTGTATGACAACGTGAGCCATTAGAGAAAACTATCTGGGGACTGGTGTGAATGGGTCCAACATCTTTGTGGGCTTTGCAATATGAGAAAGTTTATTTTCCTACTTGTACTGGCAGCAGTCCCAGGGCCTCCAGACTCAGGGCGAAAGATGCTTTTATTGTTGAGTAAGGCCCTGCAGACTGTCACTAGATGTGATATTGATTGGCAAAGCATGTGACACCTCTTTGGCATGATTGCTTAAAAACTGATGTTTCCAGTGCTCTGCACACACCTGTTGTCTTGACTGAACTTCAAATCTGTGGTCACTCTGAGTTCCATGAAGTCTGTCCATCACTGAGCTGATGGGCACAAAGCCATGAGTCCCGTCTGTCCTGCTTTCCTGGAGGAGCCTGAGCTGTGTGTGGCAGAGGCCTCTGGAGGTCTGGATGTGGCTGCAGAGAAAGCGGCTCTTTACATTTATTTTAAATAAAAATCAAGCCTTTGGATTTGAGATGCTCTTTTGAGAAATCTGTTCATATGAACTGCAAATCTACCCACAAAATTTATATCCCTGTATTTTGCATTTGTTTAATTCTTAAACCATAGTAAATAAATCTGGCAACTCCTTCCCCAATTGCCCTACGTCCCAATAAAAGCAATCATCAAGAATACATTCACTTCTATTTTTTATCATGTAGATGTTTTAACATAATTGTAATTATAGAGTAATGATTTCTTATCTTCCTTTTTAGTGTTAATGTTATTAGCATTAAAATAACATAATTTAAAAAACCATAATTTCAAAAAAGGCTCATTTTTCATTATAGATTTAATGCATGCTTATTAAACAAACATTTTGGAGAAAAGCAAAATTTGCTGGAAAATTGCACTGCAAACATAAATAATACCTACATTTCTTAATGCTTTCTTTCAGGTGCTCTTGGGCATGGGGTTTTAAAGCATAGCTGTCATCAAGCTCGGCATGCAAAGTTGTAACCTTTTAAAAAACTTAATCTGGAAAATCTTTTTTTTTAATTTTTTTTAACATAAGACCATAATTATCATATGGTCTTCACGAGTATAATTTTTAACAATTATATAATATTTGATTGACTTAATACTGGGCATTACATTGTTGACAATCAGTCACTTTTCTAACTATAGTGAATATTTCCCTTCATTCCTTATTTATCTACAGTGGATTCAATATGCTTATAAGGTTTTTAAAATGATGATGATGACGATTTTTATTTGCTTCTGATTGGATCCCTGTTCTGAGGTATGAGGTTTTTCTGCATCCCCCTTTAAGTACTATGATTCTTTTTTGATCAGCCCTTGGGTCAAAACTAGTACATGTTTGGGACTTTTACAGTTGAGGAGAGAGTGTATCAAAGAGCTAGGGCCCTGGAGACTGCATCTGAAGCCTGACTTTGTACGCGCATGACCAGTGGAGCAGCTGCCTATTAGCCCACATTATAGCTTGGGTCTAAATGTCTCTTCAAAGGCTTATGCAGTCACATGTAGGGAGTTTCAAAGGTGGCTGGATTAGGCTGTGTGAATGTGGATTCAGGGTGTGATGCTGGAATTTAGAGGTTAGATAATAGAAGCCCTATCCTGTGACATCACCCAATAGTCTGATGGGATAAGAGGAAGAAGGCAAGCTTGCTACTTGCTGCCTTCTTCCTGCTCTGGTATGCTGTAAACTGTTTCTCCCCCATGATGTCCCTCTGCCCTGCCTCCCTGCCTTAGAGCCAGTTGATTACGAACCTCTACAGACTGTGGGCTGAAATAAACGATCTGTCTCTTAACCTCTGGGGTTGGGTATTTTGTTTTAGCAATGTGAAAAGTGACAAAGACAGTCCGGAACAGCTCACAACTGGTTCACAGTCCACAGCTCCTATGAGGCAATGATGGTGACTCAGTGTTGGGGACTGCCCAGCCTGCACCACAGACACCTGACATGTAAAATTCACTACCTAGGTCCGGGAGTTTGGCTCAGTGGCTTAAGTGCCTGCCTGGCAGGCATGAGATTGTGAGTTCAATCCCAGGTTCCAGGTCGGGAGGAGGGGGGAAGAAAGTTGGCTGAAATTCACTACCTGGAGGTGAAGGCGTGAGGCATCTTCAAAGCATTTTAAAATCTTTTAGGAACATGGTAGCACATAAACAACAAAAGAAAGTGAATGCGCCCACCTCGATGGCTCTGAGAGAATTCCCAGCCTGAAGCCTGTTCCTACATTTGCTCACTGTGCTCCTGTGTTTACTTTTTGCCTCTTCCAGGCTTCTTAATCTCCCCACTTCAATCTGAACCAATCTGCTGATCTCTAACAGCCTGTATGAGTGGGAAAGGTCACTGCTCAGGAAAACTGCTGCTTTGGCACTGCAGCCTGGACAGGAGTGATTTGATAGGAGAGGGCTTACTTACAATTAAACTTGACAAACAGAAAACACACCCAGATTTACAAATAATACACTTACTTTTGGGTGCCCGTGTGTGTGTGTGTGTGTGTGTGTGTGTGCATTGGACCCAGGGCCTTCTGTATCCTAAACACATGCTTTCAGCTACACTCTCAGCCCATCATTCTAGGTTTTTTTTACACACAGATTATTTATCATGAAAAATTAAGCTGTGCTAGCTTGCCACCCTGCTTTTCCTTCACCCATTCTTGTTAATCATCTCTTATTGTTTTCCATTCCAGTCCCTAGACTAATGATTCTCAATGTGTGGTCCCTGGGCCAATAGCAGTTGCACATGGGTGCTTGTTAGAAATGCAAATTGTGGGTCTCACTACTAGAAGTTGTGGGGTGGGGCCCACCTGGCTGTATTTGTCAAGCCTCCAGGTGTTCCCAAGGCAACTTGAAGAATCACTGCTGTAAGCTGTTGTAGTAAGCACCTCCAACGTGCAAACTCTTTAACCCTTGATGCCCGAAGTATGTCCTTGAACAACCGACATCAGATGATCTAGAACAGTGATGGCGGAACTTTTAGAGCTTTCAGTGATAACAAGCAACCAACTGTGGCATGCGTGTCTTAGGTTCACCACCAGTGACCTAGAAGCTTGTCAGAACTACGGAACTTTAGGCAAGCTGCACACCTAAAGCATCAGAAATCCTCATTTTAAGAGCTACTGGAATCACTTGATTCTTGTTAAAATGTAAATTCTAAACAGGTAGGTTTGGAGTCCACTCTGAAATTCTGTTCATTTCAAATGAGCTCTTGCGTGATATAGATGGTGTAGGTTTATGGGCTATGCTTGGAATAACAAAGCTTTTTTTGGGCAATTTTAGTATTTTAAAAATGCATAATGAGCTTTAAAAAATATACCAGGGCTGTATATAGACATAAGTTACGCATTAATCATGGCTCCCTTTTATAGAGGAGGAAAAATGGCACTGTGAGTGGCAAAGTCACTTGGCCAGGCTGTGGGGGGAGTAGCCTGCTGGAGCCATGCATACAGGTTTGTGACTCTACGTTCTTTGCTTTCTACTCTGTGGATTTGAGTGTGAGGAAATCCAAAACACACTCTGAAGTCATAACTTTGGAGTAACTAAAAAGGAAACCCAAATCTACTCTGAAACCACGATCTTCTACTCTCTTCACATGTATTTGCATCTCTATCCCTGTTTTTGGAGCTTTGCTAATATTTTACCATGCAATTACCACTTTCTCCTTAAATATGTGAGTCTAAAACTGTTAGCTGCCTTATGAGGTGTGACTTCATCTTAAATGTGAATTTTTTTCCAAATGATCCCATTTGCAGCTTCGCCCGGCGCCTCTGATTCCTTGTGTTGCACCCTCGGGGAGAATTAAACACACCTGCAGCTGTTAATATGTTAGGTGTGTTTTGATCAGAATCAGCCACAGTATTTCTGCGCGGTGGAAGTAAAGCATATTCCATGGGGGTTGGGAGAAGAACAGGATTGCAGTTGGAGTTGCTTCTTGGAAGTCTCGTTTTGGAGTTAGCTTACATGCACGTTTTTGAAGGTTCTGCCTGGAGCCTAAACTAATGGATCCTGACCTATAGGGAGCTGAGTTGGAGATACCACAGCCTTAGAACCTCAGTCATTCTGCTTCCTGTCCAGCCCTCTCAGCAGACACTCATTTTCTGGAAAAAAAGTAGATTTCATTCTGAACCTGTTACTCAAGTGTCAGCCACATGTGGTGCCTAAAGCTATTACCAAGGGAAGGGAAAAGAAAAAAAAAAAACCCATTGCATTTTTAAATTACATTTCATGTGAAACGAGCTCATTACTTCCAAAGTGAGATGAAATACAATGTAATTTTAGCATATGTCTTGGCAGCATTTTTCCTTGCAAAAGAGTTCTGTGGGTACTTGTAGGATGATGGATGAAGAGAGAATCCACGTGGTCCTTGTCATAAGGATCTTAGTCAGTATTCAGTTCTGAGAAAAATGATTGGCCTCACCCATGCAAGGCAAGTGGGTGCATTTATCTAGACTGATAGTGAGGAGGTTCACAGCCCAGACAATTTGCAGGTAGAGCTGAAGAGATGCGAAGGGGAACTCAGCGGAGTACATTCAGCATCTATAGCTTGCTGCTGGTCTGCAAAAAGGCTGGGATATTCCTTCCTCAGAGCTCACTGCCTAGGCAAATCCCTTCCGTAATGGATATCACTCAATTCGCACTGCATGCGGCCATACAGATCTATGGTCTGTACTTGAAAAATGGGTCCGTGCGATTCATGGGTATAGAGCCTGTTGCTTTTGGGCAAGGGAATGGATGTGTTGGGAGAACGGCTAATGATGGCTGTCTTAGCATTACACCACCAGGTTAGCACCTGCTTTACATGATAGTGTTCTGAGCAAGGCAGACATGCTGTGTTTGCCTTTGTGCTTTAATTTGGACAGTTCCAGTGAGTCACAGATTCCTGCCACATTAGCAACACACTATAAGCCCTGCTTCAGGGAAGCTGAAAAGCTGTCCTGCTGCTTTCTGTTGACCCTTGATTACATTCTCAAACTCTGTGGGATGAGGAAGAGGAGCCCCTGGAGTAGGCAGCATGGCTTAACGTCTTTTTGTTTTGCACCTCCTGGGGTCCTTACTACTGTGTTAAGCAAGGATGGTGCTTCATCCGTGGTAAACACTCAAGGACAGTTATCTAAATCTTTACAGAATGTTCTGGTTATGTCAATTTTGACTCAATAGCCTGAAAATGGCTTCTCATGTTTTAAAGTATGAAGAGCCAGCTCCTTAATATGCCATCCTAACTCTAGATGTGACCTCAATGCAGCTTTTGCCACCTACTCTTTTCTTCATGAAATCAAAAGACTTGGGGTTGCAAAGCCCTGCAGGTTCCTCATGCTGATTCATCTCCTCCTGCAGGTAATGTGCATTCCCCAAAATTCTTGCTTTTCCAAGCTAGGTTCTGACACCATCTTTTGCCCAATGCCCTCCCTAACCCCCAGCCAGAATCACCCTCTCCTTTCCTCTGTCTCCCAAGGAATTTCTTCCACAATTTCTAACACAGATACCTACAGCCCTCCTTGTGCCCTCTGTTTCACCCCCTTCCTCTTCTTCCCCTTTCCTCTCTCTGTTTAAATTGAGGTTGAAACACAGGTCCTTTGCACTGAACTACTTTCCTAGCCCTTTCTTAATTTATTTTATTTATTTATTTATTTATTTATTTATTTACGGCACCGAGGATTGAACTCACAACCTCGCGCCTGTCAGACAGGCACTTGAGTCACTGAGCCAAACTCCTGGCCCTAATGTTAATATCTTTGTTTTTTTTTCGGCACCGGGGATCAAACTCACAGCCTCACACCCTGCAGACAGGCGCTTAAGCTGCTGAGCCAAACTCCCGGCCCTTCTTCTTCTTCTTCTTATTATTATTAATATTTTTACTTTGAGACAGGGTCTTGCTAAGTAGCCCAGCCTGGGCCCAAACTTGAGATCCTTCTGCTTTAGCTTTCCAGAATGCCAGGATTATAGGCGTGCACCTCCAAACCTTCCTTTAGCTGTTCTAAACCTCTGAGACAGCTACTCTACGGATAGAAAGGGCACTTGTGAGCAGGAGAACTTGGGCAAACTAAAGGAGTGATTTTCTGCAGTGGGGTGGTGGTAAGGAGTGGGATTTGCTGCATTCTGAGCTCATTAAGCAGAATAGGGGAGAGGCGAGAAGTTGTCAGGTGTAGACTGGTGTTATCTGAGGGAAAGGGGATCCTCAGGGCCGACTGTGTAAAGGGCTCCTAACACTGACAGAACCTGCAGGAACATGACAATCAGTGCCATTCTGTTTATTTTTTCAGCTTTTATGGAGAGTTTGCTGTACAAAATAATAATCTGTGTAATATTATTATAAGCTATGAAGCATAGTCATAAAATAGACACATAACCTCACTGTTTACCACATGTTCTTCTCCAATTCCCTTTCACCCTCCACCCCAACTGCCTGTTCCCCGTCCTTCCACACCAACTAGAATAACCACCCTTCTTGTTTATATTTCAGTGTTTTTATTAGTTTTATCACAAAAATATTTAAACATTATATTTCTTGGTTGTTGTTTGTATTAACTAATATCTGTATTCCTCTATGACTTCTTTTCACTAAGGTAACACTTCAAAGATTCATCCCTGTGTGTATAATTATAATTTGTTTATTTGTGTTTCAGCATAGTATTTCCTTGTATGGCTACACAACAGTTACCTCTCCATTCTCTTTTTGATGGCTTTTGGGGTTATATCCATCTTGTTAGTATGAACAATGCTGCTATTTAACATCTTTTGACATATCTACCTGGGCATAAATGCAAAAGACAATACCTACATTTGACTTTTTTTTTTTTTTTTTTGAGACAGGATCTTGCTCTGTAGTTCAGGCTGGCCTTGAACTCACCATATAGCCCAGGCTGGCTTGAACTCAGGATGATCTTCCTGCCTTAGCCTCTGTAGTGCTGGGATTATAGGTGTGCACCACCACACCCAGATCGATTTGATGCTTTTGTATATGATGAGGGCTAGGGATCAATCTTTTCCTGGATTTAAAATGAATTATGCTATTTATTAAATATTTCATCTTTTCCATATAGATATATTGATCTTTTATTGTTTTAATCTGTCCACTTTCCATCCATTCACTGAAACTAGACTGCATTAGTTACAGTTTATAAGCCGTACCTAGTAGACTGTATACTTCTACATACAGGAAAGTCTATATACTTCTTTAGGAATATCTTAGTCACCCCAGGATTTTGCAAAATTTTCCACATTCATTTAAAATTTGGCTTATCACTAAAACGGGAGAACAAAAGGGGCTAGATTTACTCACCCACCTTAGTACCTGAAAATGAGTCATAGTAAAAATGTTAATTTTCAGGTATTTTGACAAGAGAGAGTATGGCACAGTGAACCCTTAGACTTACAGCAAGGATGATGAACTTCTTAGAGCTTTCAGTGGTGTCAAATAGCTGGCTGTGGCATGTGTGCCATAGGTTTGCTGCCACTGCTTTAGAGCAAAGTGGAAAAGTAGGAGAGTCCTTTAAGCATCACGGTTCACTATGTTTTCAGTCCTTAGCACATGGAGGGAGAATCCAAACAGTTCATCAATCTGGCTCAGCTCATCATTCAGAAAAGTCAAGGTAGGCAGAATTTATGGAGAAAAATACTGGAAAGTAGGCAACTGATGAGGCAGAATTTCAAAGGTCTTCTGATGGGTCCTTGAGTCTTTGGCAGGGCACTGCTCTGCGAATGTGAACAAAGTACTGAAACTGGGCCAGAACCTTCAGCAAGGGGTAGGAAGGAAATACTCCATACTCACAAAAACAGTCTCTTCCTATCAGCAAGCATGGAAAGGCTTCTTGCCAGATAGGGGATGGGGCTGCAGCATGAGAAGGAAACTGCGTGCATAGGGGAATCAAAGTGGCCCTGGCTGATAGGTTGTGCTGGACCTGCCATAACTAAGCTTAAAATCACTTGAATGGATGAAGTTGATTGTAAATACAGACTTGAGCACATCCCAAATAAGGCCAAGTGATATTCCAAAGGGTGACACAGTATGTAACTCCTAAAAAGTAAAAAAAAAATTCATAATGCCTAGCATCCTATGAAAAATTACCAGGCATGCAAAGAAACAGTGCAATATGCCTTAGAGTCAGAAGGAATGTCTCAATCAATACAGACATAGAAAGACACAAATGAAAGAATTGATAGGTAAATGCATTTAAACAATAATGACAAATGCTCAAGAAGATGGAGGAAAAACACAGAAGGAAATAGGACATATAAAAGACTGAAATTTAATCTCTAATGATGGAAAAATGCAATAATTACATTTTTTAAAAAAAGAAAACCTGTATAGGATTAACAGCAGATTAGATAGTAAGGGAGAAAGAGTAGTAGATTTTTCAGCTATAAAGAAAAAAGCAAACCTTCCCAAAACAGAAAAAAAAAGAAAAAGAAAGAAATACTAAAAATACTAAATGAAGCATCAGTGAGCTCTGCTATAATGCCAGGTGGCCCAAATGCATGCAATTTGGATTTTAGAAAAGGAGTGGATGGAAAAAAAAATATTTGAAACAATAATTTCAGAAAATTTTCCAAATGAATGAAGACAGAGCAGCAAGCTCAATAGAAGCCAAGCAGAACAATATGAAGAAAATACCTGATCATGTGATAATCAAATGGAATAAAAAGGTCCATGAAGAGAAAAAAATTTGAAAAACAGCCAGGGGAAAAGGTTTTACCCACAGATGCACAGCCTTCAAGAATAATGGCAGACTTACCATCAGAAACAATGAAAACAGAATGCAGTGGAGTGATGTTTTAAAGTACTGAAATTTTTTAAAAACCCAACTAGAATTTTGTGAACAGAAAAAAATGCCTGTGAAGGCATAAAGACCTTTCCAAATCCCCCCTCAAAAAGCTAAAATAATCTATTACTAGCAGAATAGCACTACCAAAAATGTTACAAGATTCTCCTCAGAAGAAAAATAAACCAGATGGATATTTGGATCATTTGGATCTGCAGATAAATGAAAGGGCTAGAAATGGTAAATAAGTAAGAATGTATAACATCTTATCTTTTTTCAAATTTTTAAATTTTTAAAATATGATAATTTGCTCTTTGAAGCAAGAATAAGAATATATTATGTCCATAACATATGTGAAAATTAAAATGCATGAAAGCAGTAGCACCAAGGCCAGGAGAGGAAGTGGAAGAATATCTTTGTAATGTTTCATACTATGTATAAAGTGATATGATCATATTTGAAAGAAAACTCTGGTAAGATAATGGTGTATATTGCAGATCTTATGTAACAGATAAAAAGTACAGCTAGTCTGTTATGGAAATATGAGGGAATATGAAAAATATTCATTTCATACAAAAAGAATCAGAGAAAGGGAAAAACAGAAAATGACCATGATGATGGTAGATTTAAACGAAGCAATATTGATGATCACATTAAATGTAAATGGATTAAGGACTGAAATTAAAAGTGTGTGTGGATATTATGTAATGTAGTTTCAGTTTCTCTTTATTATGTTTAATTAAGATATACACAGCATAAAATTTATCATCTGAATCATTTTAAGCGTCCAGTGGTACCTCGGTTTATGAACTTAATTTGGTACACAATTCTGGGAAAGATGGTCAAGTTTGTGCTCATGTGGAAAAGATGGTTGTAGTTGTGTTGATCATCCAATGCAGAGTTTGCAAACAAAAACAAAATTTATCCAAACGCTTCTGTTTGTGAACTAAATTGTTTGCAAGCAAAAGTGTTCATGAATGAAGGTACCACTATACGTTCATGTTCTGTACAGCCAATCTTCAGAATTCTTTTCATCTCACAAACCTTAAGCTGTACCTGTTAAATATCTCCCTATCCCTTCTTCCAAACCCTGGCAGCCATTCTACAGTGTGTCTCTGAATTAACTCCTCTTGATACCTCACATAATTGAATAATACAATATTTTGTATTTTTGTGACTGCTTCTTTTATTTTACTATAACTAAGGTCCGTCCTTGTTACAGCATGAGTCATAATTTCCTTCCTTTTAAAAGTTGAGTAAGATTCCATTATATACATGCACCACACTTGGTTATTCATACATCTGTCAATGCTTTTGTCTTTTGGCTGTTGTGAATAATTATACTATGAGCATTAGTGTACTCTGCTTTTTAAAATGCCCTTTATTCTGCTTATAAGTTTATTTTTCTCTTGTCTCTTATTTTTATCACTGACTCAAGACCTCCTTTTTTATTATTGTAATCATATGAAACTATAGATATCTATTTTCTGGTTTTTTTTGTGAACCCAATTTTAATAATTTGCATTTTCATTTTTATTCTGTTCAAAATACTTTTTAATTTCTTACATGATTGTTTTCCCCTTTGGCTGATGGGTTATTTAAAAGTGATATTCAGATTCCAAATACTTAGGAATCTTTCCAAATATTTTTCCGTTATTGACTTCTAGTTTGATTTCTTTGTGGTCAAAACCATGTTGTGTATTATTTCAGTGTTTTTAAATTTATTAAGAATTGTTTTATGGCCTAGGAAAAAGGTCTGTGTTAGTAAATTCTGTGTGAACTTGAAAATTCTGTGAATCAAGCTGTTCTATAAATGTCAACTGAAAGTGTTCAAGTTGTTTTGAACAATAAGATGTATTCAGGAGCAAAAGATGCACCTTCAACAACACTCCACACAACACACACACACACACACACAAAATCCTTCAAGTGAATTGTATATCTAAATATAAATCTAACAGTATAAAAATCCTACAAGAACTTTTTATGAACTTGGAGAGCAAAGCTTTCTCAGATACAGTAACAATGGTACAATACAGAAAAGATTAAACTTCATTAAAATTTAAAACTTTTGCTGTCAAGAGATTGTATTAAGAGAACAAAAAGCCAGAAAAAGTAAAAACTATAAGAAATTATTTATAAACCACAGAGCTGATAAAGGACTTGTATTCAGCATATATAAAGAACTTCTAAAACTAAGGAATGAGAAAACAACCTCAGCAGATAAATGGACAAATGATTTGAGTACAAATTTTGCCACAGATGAAAGACACATTTCTGTAAGTACTGTATATGAAAATGTACACAGCACTGCTGATCATTATTTTGTTTTCTTGTTTAAGCTGTCTTAATAAGACTATAAATTTAGATTTAGTGTATTTTCCTGAGGGAGGCGTTGAAACTTTTATATTTACTTTCCTAAACTTTAGTCATTTTAACTATATATTTTGCCTGATAGTGACACAGTTACGCCAACTTTCTTTGTTGAGTATGTATGTGGAGTACTTTTTCAATCACATCATTGTTCTGTTTGAGAAATCCCTGCATACACATACACTGGATTTTAAAAATCGAGTCAGAAAATCATTGACTTTTAATAAGAGATTTAACTTTGTCAATTATTAAAAAAAAGTTAGGTTATATAGTATTTTGTTTTTGCATTTTCTGTTTCTCATGCTTTTGGCTTACTGTTAATGTATTATTTTTCTATTCCATTTTCTACCTATGCTCATATTTCTGACTATATTGTTTTAGTCATAATCCTTAAAATTCTAACACCCATAATTAAGTAAGTTAATCAGTGCATTTAACTTACTCCTGACCAATCTGGGAATGGTAGACTAATTTAACTCCAATTTTCTACCCCTCACCCCCAGTTAGGTGCTGCTGGCCCAGGTACTTAGCTTCATCTTGTCAGTAATTTTGACCCCGTATATTATGTAGAAAAAATTATTACTATTTTACTAAATCATTTTACCCAATGTTTGTTTAGATCTCTATATGTGAACTATTTTCTTTTGTATTTTGTTGAATATGATTCTTTAGCTTATTCCTTAATGAAGAATTATAGCCTGCACACTTTTTAAATTCATATGAAAGCACTCCATTTTAAAAGTATTTTTTGTATCTCCAACTATTTATCATGAAAATGTAAAAATATGGAATGTTAAAAGAAGCATAAAAAAATATTGCACACATAGATTTTTAATTAAATGATTTGCAGACCCATCTGAAAGCAAGTCAAATACCATGACCTTTCATCCTTAACTAGCGCAGCTGCATGTCTTAGAAATAAGGACATTCTCGTTCCTGACCACAAAACCACAATCACGCTGAAGAAACGTTACCAGTTCCTTCATATGTGTAGCTGACCCATACTCAATTTTTCCAAATTGCTCCCAATGTGCCTTAACAGATTTTCCCTGAGTTTATTGCCTTATAGTAAGGTTTATATTACATTTGGTTATGAAATCCTGTTCAGTCACTTAGCATAAAACAGTGCCTTCACCTATTTTCTGAGCTGAGCTTTTTGAATGCAGTTGCCTCATAAAGTATCTGACATTCTGGATTCATCTGACTTTTTTGTGAGGTTAGACATGCTAGGTGCAGTCACTTGGTTGAGGTTAAACTTCATTCCTGAAAGATACTTTTTGGCAATTATAAAATCCTGGGTGGTATCAATTCCTCCCAGGACCTTGAAAATATCATTTCAATGCTTTTTTTTTTTTTTTTTTGGTTTCCTTTGTCACTGTTGAGATAACTGCTCAGAATCTCTTTTCTTTTACTAATCTACTTTAAAGAGCCGCAAAGCTGGGCATGGTGGCACACGTCTTTAATCCCAGCACTCGGGAGGCTGAGGCAGGAGGATCATTTTGATTTCGAGGCCAGCCTGGGCTACAAAGTGAGTTCAAGGCCAGCTTGAACTGCTTAGTGAGACCCTGTCTGAAAAAAAGTAAGGCTGGGGATTTAGCTCAGTGGTCTAAGCGTCTGCCTGGCAGGCACAAGGTTGTGAGTTCCATCCCCAGTACAAAAAAAAAAAACAAAAGCCCCAAGCTGGTTTTATGATCCTTTTCTTTGTCATTCTGCAATTTACCTAAGTGGAATTTAGGCATCTGATTCCTTATTTTGCTTGATTTTCATTCTATTTTCTGAATGTTATCATTTAACTTTACCATGAAAAAATGTAAACCATTGTCTTTCTAAATGTTGCCTGTTTCTTAATTGGGTGTTATCTACATGTTTGAATTCAATCTTTCTCATCTTGCAATCTCATATTTTCATGCTCTTAGTTTAGATGCATACTGAAATATTTAAGGGTAAAATGTCCTAATTGTAGCTTACTTTCAGATGATTCAGAAAAAGATGTATTTATGTTTTCACAGGATTTTGAACTTTGTGTTCTTTTAACCATTCTGTATTTTAAATATTTTTATAATAAAATTTTGGACATACGATGAATGAGCATGAAATAAGAATGTTCTTAGATTAAAAAAAGCTTGTGGGCTAGAATTCATCCCTAAAGGAATATTAACAAATTAATGTCAGAAAAAGCCCCCAAATACAATCTACCTTTCACAAATAACTGTTTGTTTGACTTTATAAGAGTATTTATAACTCCCATGAAATTTTGAAATATACATTATTTTCACTTGTAGAATTTTTTTTCAAATCTACATGTTAATTGTATTAAACTTTTCTCCTCATATCTTAACTTTTTTCCAATTTACTTCTTTAAATGTATTTAACAAACCAATTTATATACTGTATCTGATAATTGGGATATCTGAGTTCTTTATAGATATGGCTGATTGTAATTTTTTGTTTTGTTTTGTTTTCACTTGGGATAGTTTTTCTTATGTTCTGTGCTTTTTTCTGGGTTTGGAAATTGGTATTTGGGGCCTCTTTATAATTTCTGTGAGCTCATGGGCTCAGGTTGCCTTTGTCTGTGGAGGATTTCACTTTCCGATCTCCAGATTCACTACATACCTATTAAGCAGAATTCTCCTGGCAGCTTTTGGGCCACAGGTGGGCCATGTGGCCTAAGGAAATGGTTGACTTGTGGCTCGGGAGCTCAGGAGCAGCCTTTTCATAAAATTGTGTACACAGGACACAGACAAAGCAGGTCATCTGCATCAGCCTCTGTGGCATCGACTCTGCTCATGTCCTGCCTCTGACCCCTCCCCAACTCCCTTCTTAATCCCATTCAAGGCTGTTCTCTTTCTGTTTGCCTTTGCTTTACAGTTTTGGAATCTTCATGCTGAGTTATATTCCTAGTCCTTTATTTTTTGACTTTGCCTGGCTGGGCTTGAATTTACAATCCTCCTGCCTCAGCCTCCCAGAGTGCTGAGATTATAGGTGTGCACCACCATCCCCAGCTGACATTTCTTTCTTAATTCATTGTCCATTCATTTAAAAGTGTAGGTGTGTTATGCAGAATTATTACCTAATTTGCAATCAGAGAACTTAAAATTTTTGAATCTCTCCATATTGTCAGAGATGGTGTTCAAGAGCTGGTT